>JBCJKH010019675.1:0-44291 GCA_039877255.1 Loriculus beryllinus
CTCATGGCATTTTATAAAGGAAGTATCTTGATCTCACAGAGAAAACCCAGGCTGCAATGTATGGTGGGGTCTTTGGGTTGGTTTTGTTCTTCCTTCTGGTGAAGCTAAATACACACCTATGGTCTCAACTTTTTCCCTTTGGATTTCCCCTCCCCTGGTACTCTCACTCGATCTCGGCACTTCTCCATCATTGAGTAGAAACACACGTCAACTGGTAGCTGCAATTACTCAGTGCTCCTGAGCTTTAATCAGATACTGTAAGTTCGCTTACAGATGTCAGGCCATCCACGTTCCTTTCCTGTGGTTTCCATCCATACAGGGTGGTGCACAGATGAGGAAAGATGGATGGTTTCCCACCATCAACAACTGTCGACATGTGCGCACGCACACACACGCTCTGCAGCACATCTGCAGAACTCTGCCTTGTCAACTGCGCCTCCTCATCCCGCACCCAAGGAGTGAAAGCCAAAGAAAGCATTATTGACCTCTTAAAAGATTCCTGAACTGTAGGAAAACAGTTAACCTAAAATGAAGTTAAGACTTGTTATAGTTTAATTAACTAATGAAAAAATGGAGGCAAAGCCACAACTCTGCATCTACGATTTCCTGCCCTTGATTGTATCTTGATGGAAAAAATTCCTCAAGCTGTTCCTTTCAAACTTTTCAGCTCAGTAGAGTTTTTTTTAGCAAATGCAACAGAAAACTCTACTGTAAATACACATATGCACTCCTAGGATGAGAAAATATACATCAGTTCTAAACACCGATACCAACAACTTCTGCCATTATAATCACCCCCTTGTAAGTCCCCTTCAGAGGTGGGTTATTTCCTCCCTTATAGAATTTTGTGCACCTAAAGAAAACATCATGTGAAACTGTATGACATCTACTAAAGGTATCGCTACTTTTAGTGATAACAAGGAGCATGCTTTTATAAAACAACAATCAGAGTTCTATAAAATGTAATATGCAATAACAGTATATAAGAGAAAAGATACACAGTAGAGCGCGGGGAAGAAATAAACATTGCAGTGATACATTTCCATACATTTTCCTGTACATCCTTTGGATTTTTCTAATAACTTTATATAGTAAGAGCCAATTTTATAACAACTTTTTCCTGTACTTTATTTGCAGGTAGACTCATTGAAGAAGAGAGACAGCAGAGACCAAACCACATGTGTAAGCATCTGTGAGGTCAGACAAGCCTTATGGTTTTCTTTTAATTAGCTTACCTGCACAGAAATGCAAGATTTTGTCTAGTGTAGTCAAAAGAGTTGTTAGAACAGTAGAAGCAAATGCTCCATTGTCTTAAGTTTCTGAATCCAGACTTGTCACTACAGATTTCACATAGGATAAGTTTTTCCAAGCGTGAATAAGCATATAAAGATGTATTTCTTCTTGCACAAAATGGTAATACTAATGGTGCCAGATACCTGACAGGCATATTGCTTTATATAAAGCTGGAACTGCAGTCTGTCACTGTTCTTATCTGACAACAGTTTATCTGTCCTACTGAGCTCAACTGCTTGTACTTTCTTAAAAAAAAAAAATAATAATTAAAAAGAAAAACCCCAAATGTATTTAGGAGGGTGCTGGTATAAACAACATGTACAAAGCCTCAAAAAAATTAGCAATAAATATCTACCCTTTCAATAAGTATGTTGTTTCAGTTGTCATAGAAAAACAACACTGATTTAGTCAGGCTTTTAACTGATTCCGCTTCAGAATTTAATTTCCTCAGTTGTCAGTGTCTAAAAGCAGCAACCCATGTGGTGCCTCACTGATTGCATGCAACACATCAGAGGCGGGGGAAGCAAAAAGCACAGCACACAGGTTGGCGCTGCCATAATAAACAGCCCCTGGATGAGGTATTTTAATTAAGTACTTTGAGGCTGAGGATGGTGGCTCTGCGGCGCGGTTCCCACGCCGAGCAGGAGCCCCTGGCCCTCAGTACACATCAGGTGTACAAATTGCAACCTGAGGCACCGGCTGCTGTGGGCTCTTTGAGGCAGCTCGCCAGGGCACCAGCAGTGCACTGAAGGGAAGCACACAGCAGTGCATTTTGCTTAAGATGGAGCTTGCTTGTTCGGCTTCATTTAACCCTGGTTGGTGTTTCACAGTAATAACTCTAAATATTTACTTTTTAAAAGGAAAAAGAAAAATTAAGCACCTTTGCATCCAATCTACAGCCTGTTCCAGGGTGTAACAACTGCGTGACTTGGAGAAGTATTTGTAATAACTCTGAAGAAAGCTCCAAGGGAGCTGGCTCACTGATCTGCGCCTGGACGTTGCCATGCACATGGAAAACAGGATGCTCTGCTGGGGCACGCTGCCCTTCTGGGGGACAGAGTGGAGCCAGTCCCTGTAGCACACGTGCTAATGGCTTTACCATTTTCCGTAATGCTTGGAAGGCTGACTGATCGTTCCTCCCATCAGTACTCAAGAAAAAATATCAGAATTAGGAATCAGAAGTCCAAACAGCAGAAACCTCTCCCAAAACTCTACAACATACATTTCTCTATGATGAAGCTTCTAAATACTTGGAGGGGAAAGGCTGAAAGAGAAGCACATGCTTTCAGCAATGCAGTGTACAAATACACAATATTATTACTGTAACTGAATACTAGCTCTACAATAGCAAGAAAACTGCTTTTTCTACCTCTCTCCTCTGCCAATGGTCTGAGGCTCATTGCTTTGTACCATATCCAGTTTCATCATCTGGCTTTCATTCAGAGATCCTACATAGTTCTACCTCAGCCTAACCTAAACCCACTGCTTTATTGTCCAAATGACTCAGTAACATCTTCCTAACATTGCTTCCACCCTTGGACACAATATTCTCTCAGTTGAGGCCCACAGAACCATTTCCCCTCTCTTCACTCCAGTGGCCTTGCCAAAAAGCTCACTTCATCTGTGCTGCCCCCAGCAGCATAAAACATGAAACAAATCAAAACAGAGGCAAGGGAAGAATGCTAGTTTTTTTGGTTTTGTTCTCCTGGAATTTTACATGCTGAAATAACACTACTGCTCCTCAAAAAGGAGGTGGACTCCAGTAGGCAAATCTCACACAGTATACCACACCAGAGCTACGTATTACAGGCAATTAATAGTTATGAAACACACATGGTCACAGATTTTTCCAGCAAGTCATTTCTCTCTTAACTTTTATGAAGCATTTAAACACAACCCATCACAAGTGAAAAAGCTGTCTGCATCACAGCAATGTATCTGCCAAAAGTAAACAGATGCACGAAAAGGGATTATGATTACTGCCCATGTAGTAAGACTTTGTAGTGTAATGAAAAGCAAAGGTGCACCATAAAGACTTGCTCTATCTCTTCTTCCAGTCAGTTTTCCTATCGAAATCAGCAAGAATATCACTTAAACCTACAGCAAAGATCTCCTAAATGCTCATCTACTATTTTTTTCTTTTCCCAGTAGATGAAGTCAGTAAATAAATCAGAAACATCTCGCAAAGAGTTAATCATCTGACAGTCTGGCATTGACAACATCCCAGCTACACTGATGAAAATCTGGAGCCTTATCTTTTATGTTTCTGGGGATTATTTGCTATTCACACCACTGAAGCCAAGACAAATTCTGTCTTTTGCGTGAGTGAATTCATTCCACCATGAGATTTACACAAAGGTTTTTTGTTGGTTTTTTTTCCCCTCAACTAGCAGGTGCATATCGCTTGTAGTTACGTCCTGAAATATAAAAAAGACCAAGCTGATTAAAACCAGCACAATCTGCGTGCACCATTGCAATGAATCCGATCTATCTTTACCTCTGATCAAGAACATTACAAGTTCTGCCTTTCTCCTCCCATGAAAAAAAACAAACCCAAAATGTCCTTGCCAATTATTTTTGTGACCAGAAAGCATGCATTAAGTATACAATGAATAACCGTAAGTAAATAGCTTACTGCAGTGGGAACCAACATTGCTAGTGTCACTGAAAGTTCATGGTAATTCCAATGATCTCTCATAAATTCAGCTTCACACTTTGTCCCATGTGGGACTTGCAGTTTGTATTTCATAGAAGCAGTTTTGTGAGAGCACTTTTGTTAAGAAGTCTGCATTCCCATGTACTGTGACAGCCTCTCTACACACAGCCTCCTCCACGCTCACTATCAGGGGGAATGCTCACACAGCTGATATTCATTGCTGAATCTAAAGACATATCAAGTCATTCAAAATGAAATGTTCTTCCTTTACATAAAGCACAGGAAATAAATGCTAGAGGCAATAAAACACAAACCAGTTAAATACCACGCATCATGGCTGCTATGCAAGTCTTCAGTCTAGGAGCTGTAGCTGTGAGCTGGTGCAGGTGGCACAATGCATTGGTTCTGCAAACTTGGGCAAGAAACTTCACATGCTTGATCAACAAGAGTAAGCCAGGGTTTTTCCTTTGCTTGCTTGCTTGTTTTGGTTACTGGGGGAGAAGAGAGCTCAAGAGGAGAGAAAGTGGATTTCAGCCACTGTGGAAGGTCCATTCAGAATAACTTCTATTTGCAAAAACACTTTTATCTTTCATGTGGAGAGAAATGATGTAAACATATATGTAAGAGAACTAAAGAAAACTGAGAATAGCTTAAATAGAGTACTGTGTAGTGCTACAGATGCTGGTAATTTAGATTGCAAGTGCAATTCCAGAGTTCAGATTAAGCTCCTTCATAAAGCAAGCACTGGGTGCACCAGGGTTCTTCAAGTCAACAGGCTTAAGCATATGCAATATAAGGTTTTCTTTTACCCCAGTAAATACCTCTAAGGCTCATTCCTGGGAGAAGAGAGGCAAAACTGTTCTCAAAGCCAACTGCATGCTTGGCAGTTCTGCTGTCACTCGAGGGAGCTGCTTGAGATCGTTATGGTTTGTCAAATGGGCACTTGCCAAGGCTGGCAGAGACCTCTATCCCTCTGCACGATCACAAAAGAGCCATCAAAATAGCAATTACAACTCATTACTGACTTGGCCTTGCACTGAGCAGAGCAGCGGGCCCTGCAGGCTGTGTGGTCTGTGGCGGTCGCTGCCAGGCTGCTCACACACACGCTCTTGCCAGGAGCATGTCCTTCATCTTGCACTTCAGCTGTCGCTGCTGCCCACATCCTACTCTTCCTCATGACACTAGTCAGAGCAGGATTTGGCCAGAAAAATGTCTTCTCGAGAAACCACCCTCCCTTCCAGTCCTCTCCTAGCCCAGATCAAGTATCAAGTGCTAAATAACAAGCTGTTTAGGAACTATTATTACTGCTCAGAAACACTCATTTTCTATTGTCTCAGGCTGAAGCAAGGCTCAGTGAGCAAATAAGCACCAAGAGAATTTTAAAAAAATGCACCTCATGCAGTAAGGTGAATAAGGATTCAAAGAGTGATAGGTTTTTTTAACACTCGAGAAATTAGATAAGAAAATACTTTTCCTTGGTTTTTTGCATCATTTAAAGAGTGGCTTTCAGCCAATAGGGCCTGCTACACTGAGGAAGGGAAACATTTAAAAGCAAGCAAGGATGTGGATAGATGTTTCTGGACATCTTCCACACAATCTCACAGTCACAGAAATGGCAACTGTAACTTCTACAGTCCCCGAGACAGTCTGAAAAGATATTTTCTGAAGTTATTTTGAAGGAGGGGTACCTCAAACAGGATGAACCCACACGTACCCTTGCACACAACCCATGGATGGGTACATAGTTTTATGCTTGGTGTTTTAAATGTAACAATAGATAGGTTAAGTCAACATTTCAAATCACCCTTAGTTTTCATTTAAATGCTCTGTGTAAGCTCATGCTGAAATTTAAGTGACTGAAAATGTATTCAATTACAAGGCTTGAGTCCACTTTGGAAAGCATGCAAACACTGCAGATCCTACAGGTAAAACACAGAACCAAATATACTGTATTTGGTATGGAATGATTTTGGATGAACCAGCCCATATTGGAAATCACCCCAAAATCCTGGAGGTAAAGCCAAAATGATAAAGGTACAAAATAAACATAAATGTTTTTATTTAAAGTACTATTAGTATGACATATTCACTGTCAGTAAAATTTGGAACTATTTACACGTGAGATCTGCTCACCATTTTGGGCTACAAGAGAAACAGAACTAATAACACTGATGTTAAGAAAGAAATAGTCCTTCAGAGCCAATATAGAGGCTGGTGGAACAGCTGGACTCTATCTGGCCTTAGCAATGGTGTGTTATTTTCTATCTTGATCTATCTGTATCTTGATATTGGTATATCAAAGAATACTCTAAAACTAAACCACAAAAAAATCCCACTCTAGAGATTACAAATGCACTAAAAGGAACTTGCAGATACACTACAGAGAGTATAAATGTATGCAAATAAAACATGCATGTAATGAGCTAAATAAGAAGAAAAAAAATCTCCACTTCCAATTCCTTGCGAAACAGCAGCTAATCACAAAAACATGCATGTAAAGAACTGATCCTGGAAAAAAACAGTCAACTGATACCACGGCATGTGTTCTGTAGAACAGGACTTTCTGAGAGCGCTGCAGAGGTGCTAAAGCAAATTGTTATAATGTCACTGCACAATGTGCTGTTGAGGTTTTATGGTCACACTGCGCCAATAGTCTCGGGAAGTTATTTTGCATTCTTATATAAACTTTTTTTTCCAATCCTGTTTTCTACAAAAAAGGGCTTTCAATAATGTACAAACTTCTGTTTATACACAGCACAGGAAAAACACGATAAACCCAAGAACACAGTCTCTACTTTAAACATATTTTAAAATGCGATTTCTACAACTTCATGTAAACAAGAATAAGCTGTTAAAGGCCCCCCCCCAAAGAGCATAACCTTCCTGTAATTAAACGGCCGTGTTTTACATGGCACTTTTTTAAAATAATGAAAATAAAAAGAACAAATAAATAAATGAATCAATCCAGCAGACCCCTCCCAACTTGAGCCTTAACCTGCAAATTAATGTAATGGTAATAAAAGCCATGCCAGCTGGAATCCGTTCGTTCTCTGGCTTTGGCATGAGCAGCAAGAGCAGGTATATGTTTGAAGAAAAACAAAGTAGGGCATTTTCCACCTTTAGTCACAGGATGTTAACTGAACTCTGGCAAACGTTTAAAGCCATTCTCAAAATGTTCAAGAAAGAATTAAATGCTCAAGAAAGAATTAAAACCAGTTGGGGCTAAAAAAACAACCCATCCTTCCTCCCCCCCTCTTCTACCCCCAGACATCTGTTCCAAAATTATACTCCAAAAACCACAGCGAAGAACAGTCATAATTAATGTTATTTTGGCTTTTTAGTTGCTAGGCCTGCATTCTGAGGTTAGAAATACAAAAATGCAAGTTCAGGGCACTATTACTGCACTTAAGGACTCTCCTGATGCATGTAACAAAAAGGCAACTTTCCTTTTCTTTCCCCCCTTTTTCATAAAAGAGAAAAGAAAAACTAGAAACAGTATCAGGAAACAGTTTCATGTTTAAGATAAAGGATTACAATAAAAAGTACCTACATAAATGAACTATAGAGTTTATGAAGCTATGAAAATACATTTGAGACATGGTTTATAACGGCGGGTTAAACATGCTTTACAGCTGTACAAAAGCTATTCAGCCACTTACAGTACAGGCCATAAAACTGCTAATGTGCATAGCCCTTACCCACTCTGACTGCTGTGTGCTGTGCCTTCATCCCTGCACAAACCCAGCAAGGATGCACCGAGCTACAACCAGGCTCCCACTCAAGGAACTGCTATCATTGTGCCCGTAGCACTCCCTACGCACTCCTGAAATGCTACTAATTTCAGTGGGATTCAGTAACATGGGGATTTCCAAGATGCTCCTGGGCTGGACCTTAGACCTGATGTGTTATTGGGCCAATAACCAACAGGTTCCAACAGCAGGCTGTCCATGGAAGACCAAGGTGTTGCAGAGTTGCAGAGATCCAAGGCAGCTCAGAGCTATTCCAGCAGCTTTGGGCTGAGGGAATTTCATGTTTATGAGCCCCAGGAGGGTTGCAAATCCCTGACCAGCAATGAGGGAGGCAATGGCAGATTCTCCACTTCAATGCACTTAAGGGCGGGAGTATTTATTTTGCATGAAAAGATATGTAACGCTTCTTTCCACCTGCTTGTAAATGCTCTGACCCATCTATACTTAAAAAACTCCATCAGTATAATTTGAAAGATAGCCCTAGTAACAATACTCAGTATTACTAGTAAGAACTAAAATGCCTGTTGGTTACTGAGCCAGAATCAAGGATTTTCTCATCCTGCTTAGACACAGTATCTACACAGAAAAGATGTTTTTTAATTAATCCTACTCTGTGTTTCTGAGAAAGAAACACATTTGTAGCACTCAAACATAAGAACACATTCAGTGGGAAGTTGTGTCTCCTCTCCTTTTTTAAAAAAAACCCAAAGATTCTGATAAAATAAAATCTGCAGTGTGCCTGGTACGCTGTCACAAACCTTTCTTTGAGACTATCACTGTTCCAATCAGGTGTACAGAATGTACGTTAGCAGGCGTGAGTTGTTTCAGATGATGTATCACTGGACTGAAGTTGAAATGAAAATACTTCTCAAGTTGTTATTTTCCATTGCTCCTTGGCTTCCTGTATCCTTTGGCATTAGAGGCAGAAGTGCTGAGAAACTGCCATGAATGATGCTGTCTGACTATATATGGCAAAACCTTACAAGAGGGAGCCCATGCTAGCATGGACAAAGCACCATCCTTCATCTTCAGCAAGAATTAGGGTGGTGTCTTTTACTTGCCAGGCCACAAATGTTAAAAAGACAAGGGAATATGTAATTCTGGGGATCAACAAATATTTCATAGCCTTCAGCTCTCTTAGTAATACACAAGAGCTACAAACAACCCTGGTTTTCCTGTAATTTTACATAATTTTGATGATTGTGTACTGGCTAACATCAACTCACAATACAGCATTTCCCCTGTGAAATAAACCTTTCTGTGTTTTAAGCCATCAAGTGTGAAATGGTACATTAGTCCTTGCCTTTTTCTGCTTCTGATTTGCTTTGGCTACAATGCAAGGAAAACTCAAAACATTTGCTTAAGCTTCACCATCTTCAGCACACTGAAGCACTGGCCTAAATAAGTATGGGTTTTTTTCTCTGCTAGGCACTGTAAAACCTCTTTGAAAACCCTAACTACCTTCAGTATGAAGATACACAGCACTAATATAGCTAGTTATTTTTTTCAGTCCTTGAGGCACTACAATGGTACAACTAAATCCTGTTCAATCTTGCAGTGTAATATTTATATATAGATATGTTTATATATGTGCATATCCATACACACAATTTAAATAAGCACCTAGAAGTTCCATGTGCCCAAGTACAGTTTCCAGCTTTCTAAACCACATTTGTGCTTCTGGTTAGTAATTTTCAACATAACTAGCAGATTACTTACAAAGCTAAAAAGACTATAATAAAGAAATCCTTCTACCAACTGGCCCTTGCAGTGTAAACACACAAACATGAATGCTGTCATTGTTACCAGAATCACTGAAGTTCCTTTTGACTGTCACACTGTTTCTACATTAAAGCAGGTATTATTCCACAAGTTGTGAAAGGCAGGCACAACGTGCCTGCTACAAAATGTCTTATTTTTACACATTTGGAGTAAGAAAGGTCCATGTACAGTGGGTGCGCTTCTATGTTAAAAAAACCCTATCACAAATTAACACAGAGATAATCTTTATTTTAAGCTTATTGTACATTTTCTGTTCTCCACTCTGCTATAAAGGGTTTGCCAGGTTAGACTACTATGATGGGGATTATAAAACAGTTCCTGCGCTTGGAAGTACTTTAAATCTCCAAGCCATGTTTCTATTGCTGCTTTGTAGCTCAAACCCCAAAACTAGCGATGATTTTATGAGTTGCTACAGTCTAGACAACTCGGTTACTTTTCAATGAAATTGCTCCTTGGGGAAGGTACTGTGAAAATTCCCATACAATTAATTACAGGTATGTGCAATTAAAATACAATTCTACAGCACAGTAGCTTTACAATTGCCAGTGCCATTTATGTCTGTATCAAACAAGAATGCTCTGAAGGGGCTGGGAAGACGAAGTACAACAAACGGGAGGTTACATGTAAAGTTACCTGCAGTGAGTGAGATAAGTAAGATGCAATGTTAAACTTCTGATGTGCCTTCTTCTCTGGCAAGATTCAGAGTCCTACTGGAAAGCACAAAATCTAACAACTGAGTCAATCTTCCCAGAATGTTCTTTCATGGCAAACGGGGCTCAACACATTTTTACTGCCAAGTTAAAGAGCAAATGAGAAATTTAACGGAATTATAAGGGAAATGCATCCATAAAGCAGAAAAAGAAAGAAAAACAGAAAATACAGAGCAAAGCTATGAAAAGGATAGTGATTTAAAGAAAAAAAAGCCTTCGTGTATTTTCCCCTGATAGCACAGCTCTATTTCCCCCCCCCCCCATCAGCTATTTCTACCACAGTATCTTTCCTCTATATAAACTTAGAAATGTCCTTTTAACTTTAAATGCAATTTCAACTGTTTTGGCACCACTTTAAAATGATTTCATTTTTGAATGTAGTATAGATCCTTTTGCACTTAGATTTTAAGTTAGTTTAGGATGGAGTTAAAAGAAGGACTAAGCAGGGGAGGTTATTGTGGCACGTGTCCTTGTGAAAACCATAGAGAAGGTTAATTATAGGAGAATCCCTATCATTTTGCTCTATATTTATAAGGTTACAGTCTTGGATCAGTGAGAACCCCAAACCTCTGAAAAAGTAAGAAGCTCACAGGTTGTGTTGGATTGTTTAGCCCAGCTCTGCAGAAACACTCCAGGATCTGTACCACAAAGCTACAGGACTTTGAAAGAACCACAGTCACATTACCGGAGCCTTGTGCTCAGAATTCCATGAAAAACTGATCAAGAAAATAAGAGCAACAGGAGTTATAGTAGTCTGCTGGCGGTCCCTCAGCAGAAGAGGGACAATTTGGGACATCAAGACACGGTTACTTCCATACAATCTATGAGTACTTGGAAATCGCTGAACCACCAATTTGTTCAGGCTTGACTAAGATAATGCCCTCCATGGTAATTTCAAGGTGTTTGATCTGTGACTGTAAGTTAGTAACTATTACTTACCATGTAGTCACACCCAAGACACAGCAATAGCACTGTTGCTGTGCATGCAGTACAAGAGCATCTCTGTTCCACAGATCCTCCAAGATGAAGTTTGAGTGCTCTGGGAATGTAATTCTTTGGTTCAGCTTTGTCAAGGAGTAACCAATATAAAGCATATTCTTGCTTCCCTAAGGATCCTGGACGCCACCTGAGAGCAGATGTCTTCTAGAAAAAGAGATCCATTTCTGAAGCACTTAGCCAAGCATAGTGATAAGCACTTATGCATTTTTCACTCTGGAAAAAAGGGCTGAATATGTACAAGCTTAAAGCCTGGCTCCCTAGAAAGGGAATGTGGTATATAGTGCTGAAAAAACCCAACATCTTTTAACTGTTGCTGGGAACAAATCCCACCTGTGCTAAGAAAACCCCTACAGGAAATAATTGCACTTTTACTTATTATTTTTCATTGTTATTGGAAACCTCCTACTACAGCTTTATTCCTTAAGGCAAAAACTAGAAACTAGCACAGATTATACTTATTACTCATGCTCAGTCACGACCTCAGCCAAAAGCTCATGTTAAAATCTCGTACCACGTCTAAGCACACACATATAGTTAAGTCATCTGTTGATCAACTGTTTTGCACAATGCCATTCATTATTTTAATTATTATTTATGTATTTATTTTTTACAAGAACACCCATAAGACTCTGTTAGAATAGGTGCCTCAGACTGCTGAATGCTGGGCAAACATATGCATATATTAATTAGTGTGCAGGATTCACATAGGCCCCTAAACCTGCAATTAGATGGGCCTGTTCTGGCTCCAGAAATTATAAAGTTCTCTTTCATCATCCGAACTGAAATGTGAAATCCTGGCACCAGTGCAGCCCCTCAGAGGCAGTTTTGCCACAGACCACAATACGGTTCCCTCAAGATATTTTATCATCGATTTTATCGTACCTTGCAGTCCTGAAATATCAATTGCATTCAAACTTTCATTATGTTGGAGAACAGATTTTGGTCTTCATTTTGTTAAATATGGCTTAGCTATTTGCCCATACTGTTTATACAAGAGTGGGTCTGTATATCTAATTTTTAATAAAAACACAGCATACGAGTTCTTCAGTCTCTGAACAGGCAATTAAGCAAGTAGAAACTTCTGTCAATCTGAACAACTAATGAGATGGTTCCTCAGACATTTGAAATGTGTTTTTTCAAGCTGCAGTAGAACTTGCTACACACCCTATAAGTCAAACACACAAAAATGTAGCACTCTCAGCCCACTTCTCTGCGATGATTTAATGCAAGAGCCCTGGGATTTGATCTTGTATTTCTACTTTTCATTATTTTTTCAATTACATCTCCACGATACTACACTGCATTAATGTAAGGTGTAATAATTAAACCTGTGAATTTACAATATGCTAACACAGGTGAAGAATTTTTGAAGTGAATGGCTAAAGTTAGGCTTTTGTGCCTATATTAAATTCTTCAGCTTGCAACTCTGCAAGAGCAGAATACTTCATTCGAGTCTGACAAAACACTTGTTATGTGCTCAAAGTCAGCATTCACCTCTTCAGTATCAATCGCTTCACATTAATGATGTCTTAAGTGCACGTAACCTGCGTTTGTAGCCTGATTTTCAAAAGGCCATCATATGTATTTGTTTTCATTGACTTGTCCTAACTCTCAAGTCGAATTCAAAGCAACTTTAAAATCTTAATCAAAGAATATTTTGCAGTGCACTAGCCTTAAAGAGAGAAGCCTACCACAAAAGAACAAGCTCTCTCCAGCTGTAGCAGTATGGAGGCAATCTGCACTGCCCAAAGGAAAAGCTGCTGCAGATTACCAAATGAATAACGCATTTAATGGCTCACAGTCTGCTCTGATTCAGCCTAACATGGAGTTCAGAAATGCCACCTGCTGACAGAAATCAAAAACATTCTGATATAAATTGCAGCTCTGACATAAACTGAGATTAATTTGGCTACATATTAATAGCACATCCATAAACAAAAGAAGTTTGAGCACCTAACTCCTTCTCTCAGTCCTCAGTTCATTTGTGGGGGGGCACAACTCTCTTGCTTTACATTTGTACTATCCACTTTAAACTTACAAAATAGCTTAGCAGAGCATATCTCTTTTTGTTGCTGGATTCTGTTTAACGTGCTGTTAGAGCACTATGCGTAACAGCTGTCTGTGCCATATGATTACTTCATTGTTGAAAGTGTAACATATGGAAACTACACTGAAATGTTAGCTGCTTTGATACCTATGAAGAGGAATGAGCTTTTGCATTACAACAAGACAGCACATTTTTTAAGCAACTTAAAGTAACAGAAAAGAAACACACATTTAGAATCTAAACCATATTAGTTTCCAACATGCCTGTTACTCTATTTCAATGCCCAATTCCAATAGCTGGTTACTATTGTGTTTTTGATTGCTATTGCCAGTAAACAGTAGGTGGTTTTTCTTCAGCTTTTGCATTCCTGGGAAAGAAAAAGGAATAGATTGAAGAGGATGCCCTTGGGATTCCTTCATGAGTTATCCATGAAGGCAAATGCTATACAAGTGGAATTATAGGAATGGTAACTTACACCACTGAGATCACATTACTTGAGATAACAAGGTTTATTGGGAAAACTCATGAACTGCCACACAGTGCTTTGCTTCCCAAAATCAAAGCTCCCACAACAGACAGGTGCTTAATGGCCCACAAGCAAGGTGGATCCTTACAGATTCATTTCTACATCCCAATTGCCTCTGGCAGGAGGAGAAAGGAAAGATTTAGTTGTAATACACAGGCTTTCCTCCCCTGTAAATTAGTCACCCGTAAGAGGGAACAATAAAGCTCTAAATTATTTCATCAGTAGCAAGAACACTCGTTAACAGAAGAAGGAAGCTGTAATCTTTTGCCCACTGTTTTGCCAGTAGTTGTATTTGAATCCTGAACAAAATCCAGATGAATAAGAAGAAAGATTGTCTGAGTTATAAGAATCTATTGATTTTATTGAATAAAAGTTTATATATACACTATTTTAATCTTAGAAAATAGTCCCTGATGATGTAAATGGGACCCAATTCTCTTCAATTTAGTTTGTTAGCCAAACCTACAAACCTAAACATAATTAAAGTCATTGTAAGTATTTCACAATGCAGTCAAAACAGGTATCATAACTACTTCTAATTGCACCAGGCTCTGAAAATAAATCAGTCTTCCCCTAGGATGTATTTTTTTTAATTGGAAATATATTTGATTTCACTTTGTCTTTAAATCACATATTAAATAAATTCATGGCTCACTACTAGTATGATTTACTAACAATATCATATTAATATATTAATAATATCTTATATTAAAAAATGGCCCATTTCACATGACACGTTCTAACTGGCTGAAACAGTGCAGCTTTAGGATTATTGACACAGCTATAATGCCATCTTGACTTCAGTTTAAGAATACGCTCTATATACCTACACAGTTACTATAGGTCTACTAAATCATCATTCAAATAATACCCTCAGATGGTAAATGTAATGCTTTCTACATCAACAGTACTAACTTGAAAGTCTCAGTCATAGGGTTTTTTAAGTCTTAAAATATTTCTGTACTGAAATTTTAGGCATATATGATTACGATATCACTGTTTACATCTTAGATTCCTTAAAGGTTGTGGCAAATCCTATGTGTTTTTTACTCCAAATTAAAACTCATTATTACTTTCATGTTTTACTAGAAGGAAAAAGAAAAAAAGAGGTTGAGAAATTAGGTTATCTTTTGTGAGCAGCAAATGGGGTCACTTCCGCAAATATTGAGATTGGGCTAGTAGAAATTACAAGGAAGTTTGCCATATTAAGGAAAGGTAAGATCTTTTCAGATGTAGACAAATGACTGCACAAATATGACTCCCCAGAAAGGCATTTATCCTAATTAATAATAGTTAGTCACCTACTTAACTGACAGCTGCAAATCAAAATGGGACTGGCCAGTTCTCTTATGGGCTCAGCTACGACCACCCATGAAAACTTCCTTCTTTCATCTGCTTTACAAGAGGAAGGACTGACCGACAGCCATAGCAGTTCCAGCCAACCATAGCATCCTCCATGCTCACTGCCAGGACTGGCTGCCACCCGCTGCCCAAGATGATCAGGCAGTAAGTAGGTCTATAAACCTATTAAACCAGCATAAATGTTATAACTTGTCATCTATTAAAATCAAAATAAACAGGAAAGGAAGTCTGAAAGCCAGTTTCTTCAGAGCAAAATGTAATGCTATTTATGAGGTTTTCAAATATCCCAGCTTTTTTCTGGGGGTGGGCAAGACTTAGGGTTGAGCCATTAAAAAGCCAGTTGGTAGTATTAAACTCTTGCTTTAGGATTTATAAGAAGGCCAAAAATTCACTCCAGGCTGAAATTTACTATCCTAGGTCTGGAATCGTTTCAATAATAATAAAAATAATAATAATTAAAAAAAGCTAAAAAACCAGAAAAATAAAGAAGTCATACATATGGAAGAAAAACCAAACAAACACAAAACAGTGGTTTCAGATGATTTTTGGCACTCCTTCAATGCAAAAATGGCTTTATTTTTTGATGAAGTCTGAGAGTCATTACTACAAATTACCTTTTACAACTAAGACTGGGACCAGGTTATTTTAATAATTAAATACTAATAAGTTACTATCACAGAATCTTTTTTAAAGCTTTTCAGTATGAAGAGAGATCATAGTTTTCAAAGGAATGTCAATGCTCTGACTTACACTCCAAACCCAGGAAGTTGGGGCAGTAAATTTCATCTGTGAGCCACACTGATGTATGAAAACATTTAAAAAATTAACAGCGTATGTTAAAGATGCAATGTCAGCCCCAGTTTTACCCATAACTAGACTTCATTAGTTTTGTGGGTTTAAAATTGACATTTAAATATAAAGACAACATAAGTTTTTGCAACTTAATTGAGCACTCTTTAAATAAAGAGATATTTCAATGTTTGCAGACCATTAACATCTTTCCAAAATAAGCTGTGTGCTGGTGCTACTTAGCAATATTTCCCTATCACCCTAAGGAGCCTAAATAGCTAATAGAAGTCATTTATTTTGCTAAATTCTGCCTGAAAACTCTGAAGAGAGCATTTAAGCTTACTCCTGGGAGACAGTACTGTTAAAACAAAAACTGGAACAAGCTTTTCAAGTGAACTTTCTGCAATCATGAGAGGACACAGGTCTTAAGAAGAGGAGAAACCTTGTTATAAAGGAGGGAACAAAAAGCCAAATGTAAGCAGAGTGCACATGCCAGTCACCCTGAGGGAACAGAGGGGAGGGACAGAAAATTAACTGCTGCACATTTCTACTACCCACCAAAACCACAAATGGGCCATTCTGGGGGACTAACACATACAGAGTCTGCAGATAAATATGTCTGCCTCATTACCTGAGAAGAGCCTTAAAGAGCACACTTCTCTGCTGAATATTTCTGCTTCTACATGACTGATCTCATTTATACAGAGGAAGATGCCATACATATGCATGCAATGTTTGCAGCATGTATGTGTGTCAGTTTGGAAGCTGCTCAGCTCTGTCTGTGAATTTGGCCTGTAGTCTTTTGGCAGGGATTTTTACTGCAAAACTTAACAAACATTCCCTATAGCCAAACCACCTTGAACGGTTTCTTATCAAATTTCACAAGCTAAGTGGTTCACGTCTGGTTAATATGTGGATGAGAGATCACTATATGAAATTACGCTTTGTTGAAAAATGGCAACAGTAGCTTAACAGCATCAGAAAATGGCAGGATTTAGCTGTGAGGATGTGCACAAAGATGACTGGGATTCAGGCAGCTGTTGGCTTCACCCAAGATAAGACTACCATACCTAGGAAAGCCAAGATGAGCAGCATACCTAAACAGAGGACAGTATGTGGAAAATGGGACACAGAAGATGAGTGAGGTTTCCGCTTTCTATCTGAAGCAAGAATGGCAAACAGCCACGAAGAACACTACCTGCTCAAGGACATGCCTATGTATATGACATCTCACCAGTTTGCAAGGCATGCCTTCTCTCTCTGGCATCTGAAGCAGCACCAGCTTTGAGTTACACCTTACGAAGTAACAGTAATACCAGGCATGCTGCTGAAGTCTGGTATCCTAACACAGTATCAAACCACTGAGATGGAAGATAATAAAAGAGAAATGCCATTTTGAATTTCTCATTAATAGCTCGGCAAAGTATAGGTCCAGAGGAGGATGAGGACAAGAATTCTATTTGGATTATAACAAACACTTAACATCAACCCAGATGATGCCCTTTCAGGCAACCTAAGGAAAAACATTCTCTTCATTTTCTTAAGTTACCACAACATAGATGTTTACCTGCATTCAAAGACGAGTTAACAAGAGTTTGCTCGAAGTACAAATCAAACAGGATCTCACAGAAGGAATACAGCAGTATTCTTCATTCTGACTGGATGCAGTGGAGGGTATGCCTGTAGGGCTTGGAAGTTGTGTAGGCACTGCGAGGCTGAAATGCAGGACAATTTACATACTCCAAATTGTTTCCCTGAAACAGATCTTGCCTAACTATCCCTGGTTTTATCACCTCGCTAGTTAATTGCCATACACAATTGCACTTGAGGGAAAAAGATTTGCATCAGCCAACAACAGACATGTGAGCTGCCTACCTAAAATTAGTCTGCTGGCCCTCCTGGGCTCCCTCTACAGGCACTACACCAACAGAACAAGAAACTCAGCCACAGCATGACTCTGAGCACCTACCTCACCTCTATAGGTTAGAACCACTGCGGAGACCAAAATCCTATACCAAGCAAACACCGAGAAAAATTTTGCAGTTATTAGAAAAAATATCAATGCTTATTTTAGGCCCATAAAAGCTTTTAAGATGACAAAAATAGAAATTCTGTGCAGAGGCTGCTGAAATGCAACTTAGTTGATAGTTACTTTAAAAAACCCCAAATTCTTCAAATAAATAATTATTTTTTTTTTTTCTACCAGGCTATTACAAGCCCTAACTTTGCCAACAGGGCTCCAATGGGGAACTCGAAACAGAGGCTGAAGAAAGTGGAAAGTGGTGTGATTTATAACCTGGCAGGCAGGACTCTAGGAACTCAGCCATAAGAGGCTGAGTCTCTTATCTAGAGGTAAAACAACATTGAGTAACTTAAAAGGTTTGAAAAATATATAAAAAATAAAAAGTATTTCAGTAGACAGATGTTGCTTTTTTTTCTTTAGCATTTCACGGAACATATTTCAAATTGTACATCGTTAACCAGTGTTCCTGATGTGTAGTTATACTACCTGACCACGTCGTGAATTAGCCTTCTCAGGAAGAGCTATACAAAAGCAAAACAGGAGAAAGCAGAAATTCCTTGGCATCAGTAGGATGTCAAGGAAACAAATCAGATGTTTCAAATAGGAGATAATTAAGAAAATGTATTAAAATTTTCTGAATTACATTAGGACTTTATCACTGAGCTATTCTCAACATGCTCCTCTTTTTCATATCCAGGGACATAACGAACAACCAATTAATTTCAGAACTTCCAGAAAGAGTGTTATGAGGAATGCTACAACCTTTCCATTTAATTACTAAGACATGAAATCACTTCTGTAAAACACACGACATAACCCTTTATCAAGGCAGGGATGCTCAAGTGATTTCCTGTGAAGAAGAATATGTTGAGCCTACTTATTACAGAACAGAACAAATGTATTAAATACATAGCTTTTTAGAAGGAAATAGTTGGTGTTTAAGTGTATCAAAATTATCTGACAAGATCTCTACCTAATGTAAACCAGACTGACTTGGGCCAAGAATCTGGTTCAGCACAGCAAGCAATTTTCAGTTTCTCCAAGTAATGTAAAACCTTGTACCTTAAACAGGCACTGTATACCACATGCATAGCTCTCCTACTGAATTGATTTCAGGGGTCTTCTGAAGCATTTGATGTTTCTGGTGAGGTTAGTTTTTTTGTGTAATAATTTCAGTAAAGTTAGTGTCCTCTGCTTTAGCAAAGAAAAAGCACATTTTAGAGATTGCAAACCAAATGCAAATGAAAGAGCCCATACCTATTCTGTTTTAATTCTAGGGGTCTTCTTCCCAGTGCCTCAGCATGTCTATTATTCTCCAAATGCCATGTAGCAAAATTGTTAGCTTATCTGGGATAAACCAAATGGTAGGTGCTTACCTGTAGGAGTACTACTGCGAAATGAAGAGGAGGGAGTAATTGGAGGGGTGACTGGAGGAGTAAGGCTTCCACTGCTGTGGCGAGGTGGAGTAGATACATTCCCACGGGACACTGTGCTTGACAAAGTCAAAGAGAGTTTCGGCTGAATCTTTTTCTTCAAAGACTCCTGCTCACGTCGAGCTGCATCGGTCATAAATCTAGAATAAGGACAATCATGAGGATGAGAGGACTGAAACACTGTCCACAAACAAGCTGTAGGTGAAGCATTTTTCACCCTCAGTGACCAAACAGAGCTCCAGACTCAGTCACAACAAGTTCCTCTGCAACACACAGATTTCAAGAATACAGACTTCTTCATCAACAGCTTTATTTCTGTGTTTAAGGTCTGGGCCATTTTCTTCAGATTTCAATAGAACTTATATTAGACACTTGTACCATGTGCAACCACAGTTTTTTTCAAAACTCCAACCAGAGATCAGCACTGCAGACAATATTATAATAGCTATACTTAGCTATACTCAATACTTTACAATAACTACATTCAATCCTTCTGTGAAAAAGGAGCTGAGAGAAAAATGTTAGGGGCAAACATACTGAATCTGAAGGCCAAAGGGATAGTACGAGTTACACTGTGTAGATACATAATTTCCAACTTAGGATAATCACATTATATTTCTACAGGTTTTAGACAATGCTGCTTCACATAGAAGATGTTCAATTGAACTGCAACTCCTCAAGCCAGAGTTCATGACTTTTGAAAACCAAATGAGATCTCTCTGTGGAGCTTTGGTACATGCAGCTGAAGGCCTAATGCAACTCAGGGTTCATCTCTGTGGGATACTGGGCAGTATTTTAATCCTTCATCTTACCCCTCCACTGCATAAGGAGCCATTTTGAAGGATTCCTAAGAAGAGAGACTAAGGTAGACTACCTTGTCCACACAGTCCTCTGTCCTTCATGCTAAAGTACAAATTAGACCTGTCAGCAAATAAACCAATATTTCATAGCACTCAATACAGAATAAAAAGTTAAGTTACACATAGACACCCATCTGACCAGGTTAGACAGAGTAAACCACGTTTTAGCCAAGACACAATCTTTACATGATCAATCAGCTCTTGCAACCTTAGCAAGTCATACATTCAGAGACATGAGGACGTGGTGCAGCCAGTACGTTGCACTTGCCTTGGAGCCAGCTGTCACCTAGCAACTCACATTTCCAAACCCATAAGGAAACGGAATGACAAAAATTGCCAGCCATTATTTGTATTGGACTAAGTGAGGGTGATCTGGTTTTCTTTCAAGAGTCACACTCTCCTCAGAGGAGCCTAGAAGAGAATGAGACAAGATCTGGAGATAGAAGCAGCCACAGAAAACAAAACTGTGGAGGAAATAACGAAGACACTGAGTTGTTTTTTTGGGGGTAGGTGGCAAAAGTTTGGTAGTGGTGACAAACAAGGAGAAGCAGAGAGAAACTTACACAACCGGACACCAAGCCCTGCATCACTTGTTCCTGAACAAGTGAAGTGAGCCTGGGAAAGGGAGGGGAAAGCGGGAGGAAAGGTGACTTTCCCCCCCTGCTCTCCCAAGAGTTTTAGGGTTTTTCTTTTTTTTCTCAATAACCAATACTTGATTCAGTAATTATATATTTATGCTATTGGCAAAGTTAAACTTAATTAAGTTAAATTCCCCCGGTGAGTCTGTTTTGCCTGAGTGATTGCCTTTATTTCATCCCATGAATTTTCTTGATCCTGCTCCTCCTATCCCCCCCCCCCTTCTCGCTGGGGTTGGGGCTGTGGGGGTAAGTGAGCAAATGGCTATGTGGCTACTTAGCTGCTAGCCATGGATAACCCATCACTCGTCCAAATTTCTTGCCATGCAACAACCGTATTTGCTGTGTGACCAACGTGACTTGATGTTTCTCATCATATGAAAAGACATGGAGGCAGCCCTCATGTATGCCCAGAATCCAACAGAGAATGGGAAGATCCACCTTTAGCTCCTGAGGAAGAGCAGCAGAACCTAACGACAGTGAAGCAGAGACAATAATGCCACACCAATCATCTGGTCCACACTTTATATCCTGACATTGTATGGACGGCCACAAGCTGGCTGGACAAACTGATTCTGCAGACCACAGTACCAAAACAACTGCTCTGAACATGGCCACCCTGTCACATAACGTCTTGCAACAACACATAATACCTGCCACAGCACCTGTAACATGGTGCTGTAGGATCGTCCAGTTCTTTTCTCATCAACAGTTTAAATTGATATGAACCACTATATTCATTTAGACTCCACAGAAACTCAACCCTTTGTGACTGTTAGCAACATATGGGTGGTTTGGATGGAAGCTGGCTTTGAGTCCAAACTTGACTGCACTTATGGACAGACCTGAGGAAAACCAGCTCTTGTGGAACAGTAAGGGGTGCACAGGGAATGGGAAAAGAGAAAGGAAAACAAAACAAAACAAACAAAAAAACAAAAGGAAGATTTTAGAAATTTGTGCCAAATATGAAAGAAAAACCTGGCCTAGATATAAAAAAACCAGCTCTTTAAGAGATTTGTTTACTTAAACACAGCCTCAAAACATTGTGGCATAAAATTTTAAGTACCATCAGAGCAATAAAGATGTATCCTGCCTATCTATACCACAAAGGCATTAATAAAGGAAACTTTTCCCATGATACGTAACATCAGCACACAATCCGCAGACATTAATAAACAGGTATATGACATGACAGCTTATCTTTGCTGAACAGAACCAATACATCATGTCGAACCCAGAGATGACATTTTTATGAAGTTAATATTTAAAAAGCAGATATCTATAGTAACAGTTCAGTTTTAAATTTCTCTAAACAAAGGTGCAGATATTACTGACAAATCGGCTCCCAAAGTCTGAATTTCATTAAAGAAAAAAAGAAGTAGAAGCATCTCAGTAAAATGGGCATTCAGTACACACTTGCTTTTCTCTAACCAGGAAACATCTAATTCACTGTTTTTGGAATTTGTACCATGATGTATGCTTGCTTCTGGAGGGGAAGCCTTATTCCTTAAGAAAATGTTATGGCAACATTATAAATCCTTGAAAACTTGAAAGATAACCTGAACTGTGAGATATTAAAAGCAGCAGCATGAACACTGCTATTTAATAAACTCAGCCACAAATAACAATGTTAAAATAATATTGAGGTATAACCAGTCTGGCTGAAGTCCATAAAAATCAGGAAAATTTGAAGTTATAGCTGAAACTTCTCCCCGTCCTGTGAACTTGCTCCCATTTGGGCTGAGCGTATTGGCTATATTCCAAAATGTCATTTGTTGTCTACACTGTGAACCTGAGAGAGATGGAAGGCAGAGTCTGCTGTGAAGTTCAGTGCTTGATATCTCAAATACAGAATTAACCTTTTCAGAGCCAAACAGTCCTGTATATTTTTGCTGGAGCACTGGCAGTGCTAGGTTTTTGAAAAAGAAACTCATCTAAGTGGACAGAAATAAAACATCTTTCATTATTTTAACTGAAATACAGTATTATACTTAGGCCTAACTATGGTGGTGTTCTTCAAAGCTCACAATACAAGCATTTTAATAATGGGTACAGAATGACATTTGCAACAAAGGCTTTAATTTTCATGTTGAAAGTACATTATGGTTGCAACATCAAATGCTCAGAAATTAACTATGCTGGAATTAACACAGAATACTGGTCTCTAAATTAGACAGTTGCACACAATTTTTCCTGCCTCATTTAAATCCACAAGATGTGTGGGAAACAGAGCATGAACTATAACCAACAAAGGCTGCTGTAAGACCACTGGGGTTAAATCCCACCCTCTCTGCTTATAGTGCTTCTTACCGCCTTCAGATCCACTTCCTTGCTGAGCAAATCTACCTCTGCTGTTCTCAGCTCTTAATTACATAACTCCATCCCTCCAGTTCCACCACAACGCAGGTTTTACTCATCTTCCCTGCTGCATAGGATTGTGTTTACACCTCATAAATCTCTCTCTCCAAATCCAATATACCACATAGGTGCAGTGAAACAAGGAAAATCATTCAGCTGACAGCCATTCACTGTTTTGAAAGGTATAGTGTTTGGGTGCTTTCTTGTAGATGGTTCATATAACATCAGGGGGAGCCCACTACTTGGAAAGAAATCGCCTCTTCCCCCATTTTTCCTTTCCTTGCCCTTTCAGCTTCCCAATAATTCAACTCCCTGCTGCAAAACACGTAGGTGCATTGATTTCTGAACCAAGTGCTTGCTGCAACTTTAATAAACACGAGCAAAATACAGTATTTCCCCCTCCTCTCACTCCCTGGAATGGTTCAAGTATTTTTATTGAAACTTTCCCAAGAAATTCAGCCTGAAGGAGACACCCAGCATGGAAAATTTCAGCCCAAACAGCTGAATGTTGGCAACATAATAAGCAACTGAAACACTCTTATAATGGAAAGTGTTGCACAACCTTCCATATAGGTGGCAATATAATACAAACAGCTTTAGCTGTTACCAACATAAAAAGACACAAAAAAGCACAGTTGTTGTTCAAATGAAAAAAAAAAAAAAGCCTTTTACAAACCAAACCTTTGCAGTCTTGTCACCCCCAAAAGCTTTGGGATAGAGAATGAGCAGAAGCAGAATACAATCTCACAGAAATCTCCTATTTGCTATTAGCATGCACTGATTGTTTTAGGATCGTGCCCCAGTGTGACTCACAAGGATGTCAGAGTTAGTTTATCATAAAACTCTTACTACACAGAATCCTAAAGACAGTTAAAGAGTTCTGGGCTCACACATCCAGACCGAGGGTGATGGTAGTTATAAAAGTGAGTTGCAAATAAACAAAGATTTTATTTGAGATCTCACCTGAGAGAAAACAGAACAAAACCAAAACAGGTTGCTATTTGGAATGTATCTTGCTAATAATGGCCTTCAGGGTATGAGGTGCCCTTTCTTCTTTCTCCTCACTGTTACAGCTAGCTAATGCAAGAAGTCAGCCCTGCTTGGACCAGATCTGTTCCTATGTCCACAGGCATTCATACTGACAGTGAAGAAGGTGCATCCAGCTACCCTGCTGGATCTCAGTATTAACCTGCTACATTTGGTTTCTTCATGATCTACTCTAAAACACAGACCAACAGAGGAGACGGTGAAAATCACAAGTCTGTCATTCTCCAGTTACTGCATACACACACGAGAGAGGAGGAGGATTATTCTAAGCTTGCAAAACAAGCAGATTACACTACAGAGATGCTCAAACCCAGGACTGCTCCACAGCACTGTCTGGCTGCACATACATATGCTCAAAAAACCCCAACTATGCTACCTGACAGTAACACATATATCCTGTTCTGTGCCTCACCACTGGCCACAATGGGAGAACAGAATTAGTTCTGACCTTCTCTCATTATCACACAGATAACGATGGAAGAACATTCATAGTAACATTCAGCTCACATTCATGTTTGCCTCGTTTGGCTAATCTGTACTGGGAAAAGCCACTAGAACATGAGAAATGCTGCTCAGCTTCCACCACTCATATTGCAGCAGACTGCTCCTTAACCCAACACCTGCTCAACTTCAAGACTGACTAGAAAGAAAAGAATAAATCCATAGTGTGTGGCATCTGTGCAGCTTGCAGCTCCCACATTGTGTTACCTTCTGGCTGTATAATATTTAGATCAAAAGTGGTGGAATTTACTTGACAGATTGGACATACACTACCTTAACTACATCCTACATACTTAATCACATATATAGATAAAAGCCACACATTAATTCCCCTGTTACTCTTTACACCTATCAGAGCAAGGTGCTGGTTATATCTGCTCTTCCCACTTTTGTCTCAAGGTGTTTGTACAATTCTTTGTCAGTGATGCACCAAGAGAAATAAGGAGGTAGGAATAGCAATTTTAGCTCCCCATCTTCCTCATCACATCATCAGCGTTCAGGGAAAAGAACACCAAGCAGGCTATGACGAAAAGCACCTCTAGTTGTGCAGTATTTTAAGACTTCAGATCACCTCTACTTTGAAGAGAGACTCAGAGGATCCCCTTCTCAAGGCAGGACCCCATTTCAGTATGGTAGGACTCTGTGGACCCTGACATGCACTAGTGAACTCCTCAGGAATTGTCCTCCACACCTTTTGCTGCTTCTGCAAGCAAAGACAAAGCAACGCAGTTTGGTTCAGCTAACGCTGGGAAGAGAAGACAACTGTTAAGTTAAACTGTCATTGGCTTCAGGAGAAATCTGGTGAAATCTAAATGGCAGGAGCTCAGCAGCAGGCTGTCTTGTCCCCTGGGAAGGGTGACAGGCTTTTCTCAGTTGAAGCTCACAAAACTGGGCCAAAGCAAAACCAATCCATGTCCCCAGTAATGCCTTGCCACACACTTTACATGATAATGAGGGAAGAAATATACAAGCAAGTTTCATACCATCCATTAACTCAAATTATTTGATGAGCACTCCTGAGCACTTTCACATTCCATTCTTTGTAGTGTGGGGGAAACAGAAGTATTCTGCAGTTCTGTACAAACCAATCTTGCCTCACAGAAGCTATCAAGCATTTTTTCTTTAGAGATCTTCCATTACAATTTTGTACAAAAGCCCAAGAAGCAACGTCAGTGTGAAAAAGCCGCATTAGGATGCATCCATAATTACACACATGCCCACGCTACTTAGACTGCAGAGTATTTGCATAATGCTAAAACATATGATTTATACAAAGCTCCCTTCTGTTGTCTTATTTCTTTCTGATTTTGCAAAAAGCATTAAAAATGTGGAAGAAACAGCACAAAAGAATAATCCCTTCTCAATTATTCCCCCGAACCTGTATCACATTTCACAACATGCACTAACCAGATAAAACAAACCAGTAAAGAGCATTTTTAAGCTTCTGGAAAGAATTCTTCCAGCCCAATATTCATTGCAGAAACGCCACTCATCTAAGCTGGCCTTCAACATGGAAACTCATCTGAAATCAGGTCTCACAAAGAAATTCAGTGTTCACTCTCAGTGCCAGTCGTACTCAGACGCATCTACTGAAAGCTTTCCCTATGTCCTAAATAAGGAATATTTATGACAAACTGATGAGTATCTTGGAGAGACAGGACGGAATCAGATTTCTTTTTATTAGTCATCTTTGAGATAATTTATTGCTGGTACACTTGTTTCATTTCCATTATTCAACCTGCTTTCTCAAGATGCAAAAATACCACCACAAAATCAGCTACAGTATAATACCCACTTTTCTGAATATGTGCTTCTTTGACAGACGTAATAGAGATTATTAGGAAGCACATATACCTTAAAATAAATAGTTTAAAGCAGACTTCACATTGAGTTTCTGCCTCATCGCTAAAAAAGACTGGAACACAATGTGCAGTTGTATTCATATTGCTGACAGCAGACTCAAGGCTGCAGGCTTAGCAAAACTGTTCAATATGAGCAAGAGTCCAGTGGGTTTACTTTAATTGTCTGCTCTTCACATATTCTTACAAGATACAATAAGGCACAATAAAATAGCCACCAAGTAGATATTTTGTGCTTTTAGCATGGAAAATTGATTCAGAAGACTGAGTAATTTCATATTTAAACATATGTAAGTGGAGCTAGAGGATGGTGATATGCCAAATAATCTATTAATACTCAAGCAGAATAAACCAAAGCAGCAATTGCCTAACCAAACCAAACAATACATTTGCCTGCAGTGGAACATGTGTGTTCATTCACTGTTGATCAATACAAGCAGTATTAAAAGTACTAGAAAGGAATTCAGTATCCCTCTTGATCTCAGGAATATACAGACAAAAACATCAGTGTGAATAACACTTCTTTGTAATAAATCGCAAACACTGGATATAAAACCTACCTTCCCATTTCACATTTATTTAATAGATTATATATCTATACATATTTAATACATTTATTTTACATTTTCTCTTTGAGAAGAAGTTTTTTTATTCTGTGTTGCACCCCTGACCCCTCATTCTGTTAGCACCATGTCTACATTTATTTTACTATACCTACTTTTCACGGAGCACCAGCTGCAACCTTTACAATTTAACTGTAATCTTTAATTTACAATTAAAAAAATAAAGAACAATTAGATCAGAGTTGTATGCTCTCCCCACCATAAAATTACCTATTTACTTAGAAATGAATGCTCTGTTCCGAATTTCCCAAGGAAGGAATTTTTTTGGTTTTTAGGTTTTTCTCTGTTTAAACAAAGTAATTTGGCCTTTTCTTTCTTCAATATGTGTAGGTCATGCAGCAAATGCAAAAATCCAGGACTGCGTTTTATATTTTTTTTTAAATTGACAGAAAACATGCACATTGGATGGACAACATCAGACCAATAATGTGATCAGGACAGATGCACTCTTATTTTAGATCTTTCACTCAGAATGAAGAGTCATTACTTATCCCCTAGACTCATAACTGGGACTCAAGGAGAAGCCCACATCATCTTTCCATTGTTGTTAAAATAAACAACATTTCTGTGTTTAAAAGGAATAAAATTAGAGCTCACCCAAATCAACTTGAGAGTAACACTCATTTCCAAAGCATTAGAAACATATTGCTAGTTCTCTTCCTTTCCCCTCCCACTCCTTCCCCAGTTTTTTCTACCCTATTTTGAAGTACATGAGAGAGTTTCAGAAAGGAGCTACAACTTATCTGCAACTTCATGTAACTTCCATGGAGTGAGAGGCAAGAGCTAAACAAAAGACAAACTTGAAGTAAGTAATTAGCAAGAAGGCAACCACTGTTTGGCATGATGTTGTCACGTCTGTAACAAATAAATAAAAGATAAGCTTCTCAAGCACATCCCACCAAAGTGCTCAATGTGCTGCGCTCTGCCACATCAGCTTATTTCTCATCCAGTTAATTTTGGAGTTTTGCTACTGGCATAAAGAAGCACTCAGATGGTGTCAAACACACACTTGCAGACTAGATTTTCAAACGCTGCAGCAAACCCTTGAGGACAACGGAGCAGTCCTCGGCTCAGATATCATCCTCCCTGCATTTACTAATGGGCTTATTAAGACATGCATCAGCCGTGGCTTCACGTACAGCCATTAGCAAACACACCAGTCATCGCCTGCTGCTAACAACAGATACTTTATGGGTTATTGCTTAATTAATTCTTGAAGATAACTTCATGAATCCTTACATTTCAGTTCATATCCTGCAGGAATACTGCAATGTCACACAGCCATAAAATGTTAGAGACCAAAATGAGAATCTTAGCAGGCATTGGTAACATGAAACACAAAGGAGTATTTGTACATTTAAAGTATTTTTAACGCATGATTCTAAAAGTGCACGGTGACTGTTTTTGAATTTGCATCACATATACAAACCCCCCAAATTAATCTTAGTATGAATTTAACTATAATGAGTAAAGAGGGTCTCACGTGAAAGTATACCAATGGCATCTTTTCAGAAATACTCTAACTTAACCTTATCAGTTACTCAACTGAAATACTTTAAATATTCTTATTTCTCATTATATGACTTACTAGACTACTATGCTTCCACAGGAATGCAGTGCAAAATTCTTGACGGCAAAGTAAAAATTTATCTTTTATTTTACTGGGAGGAAAATGTGGTGAGAGTTAAATTGTATTTGCCTTTTTATTTGTAGCAACTGTGAACTTAAATAAATTTCCAATCTCCTTGGAGAAGATGGAATTAAGCTGCTCATAGAATAAAAATAAGGGGTCTGTATCTCCTAAGTTTGAATTGAATCTCAAAATAGTTCCTGTGTGAGACTAAGTAATGTACCAGCCCTACTCTGGCTCCCTGCACAGGCTCCAGTATTGTCAAACTGCCTAGTTCCAGTAGGATGTTTTACTTTCAGATGTGCTTAACCTAAAATATCATATTTTTTTCCATTACTGTTCCACCCTCTTTCCTTCTTGAAGAGCTTATTATAACTATTTATGCAAAAACAATTTCTTTCAGTCAGTCTTACATAGAAATAGATCTACGTACGCATGGCATGCAGTTTTACTGTTGGACTTGGTTTGGTTTTATTGATGCCTCAAGGACTTCTAGCTTTAAGAAGCAGGGAGCTGAAATGTCAGATATTTTATTCCTGTAACGTTCCATTTAAGTCCAGGTATTCTTGTGCCATTTCATACCGAAATGACACAAGAAAATTCAAATCAACACCCAAAGACAATTTCATCAAACAAGAATTTAAAAATAGATATTATCACCAAACATTGATAGTCGCTATAAGAAAGTCTAATGTCAATCTGCATAAATAAGCTAATCTTTGGTGTTTTACACAGCAGTAGTCAAACACATTAACAAATACATTTTTCAGTCTTTCAAAAATGTATCGCGTACTGCCTGCAGTGGCTCCTCCAGCAGCATCAGTACAGTAAGCAATCCAGAATACCTGTTCAGTAAAAAGATAGCAAAAAGAAAATGGTACCAGCCTGCATAATACATTAATTCCTAAAACCTATAGATGCTGATTTTCTTTAGAATAGAGACACTGATGTCCCTTGCAATGCATTCACTGTTTGATTTTTAAAGAAAGAGTAAATCTGTTTCAGAGAATACCAATACAAAATACAATCCTCCCATTGAGGAAGAGCATTCAACATGAAATGATGCTTTCCCAAGCTTCAGATCTAAGTGAAGATTTAGATGAAGAAGCATTTTTAAAAACTGATTTATAAATCTGTATTCAGAGGACTGGGTGGGGTAAAGCTTATAATGGAAAATTGCAGCAATCTTAGCATTAGGAATGTGAAATGTCTGGTCTTAATAAACCAAATTTTCAGGCATCGTGAGTTGTTTGGAAGTATGATAGCAACTTACAAACAACCCAGCCCCACTAAAATGGCAAACTGAACATTCCCAATCCTTCAGTCCCTGCTGCAGAGTCACATGTCCAGAAGATAGCTGATACAAAAGATTCCTCCTAAAGGCAAGAAAGTTCAGGTGAAGACACGCAAGGGAAAGGGAAGGCGATAACCTTGTGTTATTGCTCTTTCATACAAAAAGAGTGAACTCTTGTTTCAGTCATGACATGCTATTTTAAAAACGCACCTTTCTACATTTTAAGCTGATTTGCCTGGAGGAACAAATGACTGACGAAGTTAGCAGTTCATTATATAATCACTGTATCAGTAGTTTGGGAAGGGCAGGAGGGGAAATACCTAAAACTCAAGAATAACTCCCCAGGCCCCATTATTCACCCGTGAGGTATAAAAGCATAACACTGATTTGCATTTTGAATTTTTGCCCCCGTTAATCTCAGGGTGCGATACTGTACTAGACCCAGGCAGCACATATGTGAGAGCAGTAAATCCTCCAGTTTTGCTCAGTCTAACCGAAACCATTCCCTCGCGGCCCTCGCCGGCAGCCACCCTCCCACCTCCAGCTCGGAGCAATCTGATGAAACCAGTGAAACCCTGCTAGGATGCGGAAGAAAAGGACTGACATCTGAATAACTAACAATGCGCTGCCTCTCAGGCAGACAGCAGGGAAGTTCCTTCAGCACTGTTTGATCTGCTTCGCTGGCATTATTGCAGAAAGCCGGTTTTTCATTAGGTAAGGAAAAAAAAAAAACCCAAACCCAAAGTTGTGATGCAGCCTGCTAAGCGAGATTACAAATGCACTGTAACACAATGATTGAAGAGAAAATAGATGGTGTAATACAGAAAGGCTCAAGACTTGCAAGTGGAAAAAAGTATAAATGACTATTTTAATTAATTTCCTAATGTAAAACACAGCTGTAGTAATGTTGGCAAATATCACCTGCCTGTTTTAAGTTTGTTAAATGAAATCATGCTCTTTAATTGGGTCTTAAGGCACAAAACTATGTTTTATTTACTTTTTATTACAATATCAGTATTTTTAACTTTCAGTTTGCTTGTGCAAAAGCTTTATAAATTACTTGAATCACTTAAATCTGAATACTATAATCTGCAGTTACAATGTACCAGTTTGAGTTTCAACAATTAAATGCCTTTTTTGTGGACTCCCGCTGCTATGTGAACTAGCTGTAGGCTATTAAAATAATGAGTCCGCACTGAGTCATCTGATCTCAGTCTTGGTGCAAAGCCTGAGGAAAAGGACTTAGCCCACAATTCCTAGTCTGTTTACCAGACTAAGACCAGACTGTTGGAAGCATTATCCTCCCGCTCCCTTCCCCCGCCGCCGACTGCACTTGGCCGGGGAATACGCGGTGTCACAGAGCCCTCTGCAGGCGGCGGCGCCCCGCCTCGCCTCACGGACACCGGCCCCGACGAGCCACCAACTCACTCACCCATCCCTCGTTAGAAGTTGCCTCTTCCAGAGAGGGCTATAGGCCAGCAGAGGAAGAAAGCAGTTGCTGCGGGAAGGTGGAAAGTCCGTGTCAATAGCATCTGTGAATTCGGGATGCCCCAATGATCTCACTTTTTCTGAAGTATGGTGATGTAACTAAAGGGACTTGGTGCTTGAGGAGAGCCCCGACAGGCTTCTCACACCATGGGTACTAACCACAATCAGCCTGCACGTCACGAAAGTACCATGGTAAATTTGGACACCCCAAGGATACTTTAGATAATCTGGCCTCATGCAAGTCTGTAATGTGAAAAAGTGTCAGTAACAGTAATGGAGGAAGAAACCCTAAAATCTTCACCTACTTTACCTTCAGAAACATCACCAGCAGCACCCATCAGAGGGAAAAGCAAAACCACCTGAACTTTCATATCCTCTAGAGGAATACAAAAGCACCAGCATGCGCATTTTATTTTCAACACAAAATATGTCTTCCTACAATGTCACGTGTATAAAACACATATACACATGCGTATGGCATGTGCACATGGTGTTGCCTGCAGCAATGTCTACCTCAGCTCAAACACCAGATGGTAACCAGGGGCTGCTATATTCTATATTATTTTAAAGTTAGTGTGCCAAAATGTACAATTTATCTACTTCCTTGATCTTTCTGCAGTTTTTCATGCTGTATAAATACATAAAGAGAAAAATAATTAAATGGAGAACTTTCTTTAATGAATCTCCACCATCATCATTTCCATTTACCAGCCTTCTGGAAAAGATCAGAGCTCAACCTTTTACCCTTCTTTCTTTACACTCTGATTACGTTTAGATATATTATTAATCCATACTTGCATTTCTGCCTCGTTCTCCAACAACTCTGCTACACCCAAGTGATGTGCATGCTCTGTGTTATCAGTATCATTCCTTCACTCTTTTTGACTTAGGGTCCTTTTGATCTCAGCCATCTCTGTTTCACACCTCTGCTCTAGGTTAGATCTTCTGTCCTGATTAAGAATTCATGTCCTGAATTTAAGCAGCACTGTACTATTGCTTGTACATGTGTTCCTATATATACACACATGCACACACACAGAGGCATATATATATACACATGTATATATACAGAGACTCTATTATATGTATACACATGAATTAAATATATGCATCTATATTAAACATGCATTTTCTTGTTTTCATTTTAACAACCAACTGAAACCACTGCTTTTGAGGGTCAAGGCAATTTAATAATGAAGTTTATAAAGTTTGTGGCAAAGGTAATACAGCTTCTGGAGAGCTCTTACTCAGCAGCACATACCTATCAGGATTCAGCACACACAAAGGAGTTATTAATTTGTTTGATTCCTGATGGTTCTCTAAGGTAAGCCCTGATTAAACAATCTGTTTACAGAAGAGGACTGCAGCATTTACATGACAAAGGGGAATGTTCTAAGCCCTGTACGTTTTTAATGTGGTTTAAACTCTGGAAAAGTTTGCAAATGCACTTCAAGAACATCTTTAAAGCTCACAAAACATAAAGTAAGAAAAGCAAAAGTGAACTATGACTCAAATTCTGTAATACCACAATAAATTGTGATGAGGTCTGACATGATTTTTTAATTTCTGAGGTTGTTAATAATGAAACATGATACCATGGGTGCAAAACATTTCCCTGCAAACCCTTCTGCTTCTGGAAAGGCTGGCAAACAGAGGGGAAAGTGGCAGTGAAAATTCCTCAAAACATTGCTACCACTATCTTCATTCTTCAGTCAGTGCTCTGGTATCTTGTAATATATATCCAAATTCCTGTTTTATTTCAACTACTTGCAAAAAGCTACTCTAATAAAATGGTTTAAATGCAAATTACTGTTCATCCTATGTAAATCCTAAACCACACCAACAACCTGTGCGCAAACATTAGCCATGTTTAATAGCAGAGCTGACCAGCAGCAGGACTTGAAACCTCTGGCCCTCTCAGCTTGCACAGTGGTTCCCACAACCATATGCTTAGTGGTTCCTTAAAGGTTTACAAAATTACATTAAACAGTAGTGCACTAGAAGCCAGAGGGTAAAATACTGTGCAGTGTCTGAGAAAATACTGATGTTGAATCTGGCCTGCTGAACTGCTCCACTGAAGAATCACTGTCCTGGTTGAAAGGCACAGGGTCAAGGTCTGCTCCTGCTTTGGCCCCCAGCATCATACACAGACATCTGTGAGGATATTTCTTAGCTGCTAGTCTCACCCAAAGCCTGACCTGGGCCAAGCGAACCTTTGGTGAGGGGCAGTCCTCTCATGTTAGCAACATCACACACATAGAGTAGTAAAAGCCAGACAATGAAATAGCTTCTTGTTGGTTGCTTGTCACAAGTATTTCACAAACTTCATTTTACACATTAACATAATATTATTTTTTAAAAACCCCCAAATCTCTGGGATATTGATTTTCAGATTTAATTTTGTTCACTGGGGGTAAAAGTCGATTAAAACTTCCTGCTCCCCCTCCTGGTCTGTCTACCTTCCAATCTGCCTTGGCACGTCTTGCCACATAAACTACCTACCAAATACTAAAAGGCTACAGAGATAGGCGTCCTGTTCTTTTTTCCTCAAAACCTCTGTCAAGCACCAGAGGAGTCATTTTACAGCCTAGAGACCTGAAAAAGAACCTGTGATAGAACCACCTATGGACTGCTGTCAATGTAAGTCAATAATAGCTACCTCTAACGCTTTTCATTTATCAATCAACATCTATGGTAAAAAACACGTTTGGTATAGTGCATTGACACAAAAAGCTTTGCTTCTTGCACCTCTTTAAGCAAGAGCTTTTGATCAAAAAATAATTTAACCGATGTCCTCAAAAATGTTTTAGCTATTTTCTTAAAACGTTTTTTTTTCACTTCTGTATTTATCAATCAAAACAATTCTACAGGCTGTTCTATTTATAGGATCAAGGTAGAGCTAAGAACACAGTTTGGAATGAATTTTTAAAACCTAATTTCTACAGAAATGATGAAATACAATGATAATAAATATTTCGTGTTGTTTCTTGGAGCTGACTTCCCAGAAACTCCAAAAGACAGTTCTCATCAGTCTTTCAGAAGTAGAGGGGGACAAAGAAACAGTTCAAAGAAGGAAGAGGGATTATTTTTAACACCTGCAAATGCAAAAGTTGTGGAATAAATTGTCTCCCCTTAATCATTATATTTTTCTTTCAATGTCAGTGTCCTTTCTTCTGTACCAACTATCTTTATAAACCAGGTTTTAATTCATGGAAGCCAATTTTTACTTGAACTGACACTTCCCTATAATAAGCACTCAAAATGACTAAACAATACAGGGACAGCACTTTGCAACAAATTTTACTCAAGATCTTCTATAGCTACTGGGATTTTCTGGATCACTCACCAGTCTGCATCACTTTGATGCAGACCCTTTTCTATAAAGGGAAGAATTCTGAAATTGCCTTTACAGAATTTTCCTGGGTAAGCTGCATGTGAATGTTCACATATAATCAACTAGAACACTTAACCTCCTCTCTACTGCTCCCCAATAAATCATGTCTATTGTGCTGCATAATTGACAGGAAGTAACAACAAAATCCTAGAGGTGCATCCATACCTTTTTTTAAAGAGAATGCTCATAAAGGTCTCATTTCTTCAAGGCAAAATATGATTTTAATAAAAACATTAATGACAATTACGAAAATACGAATTATTAATTTAAATGAAAACCAAAACCAACTTCCCATGGATTTTGTTATTTTACTGAAAGCCCTATTGCTCCTTGAAAACAGATTGAGTGAATTCTTCATAGCTATGGAGTAGTTACTACAAAGCTGTCAAACACTTGACCCTACTTTGATAACCCTAAATGAGATTTTCAGATTAAATGCATCAGAATAAGTGGGATATTGCTGAACATACTCCTGAGTAGGAGCAGTCTTTACCCCACCAGCGTCAAGACTAAATAGATATAGTATTTTTATTTGGTTTTGCTGCAAATGATTATAAAGCACTGTAGTTTACCAAAACAAAAAGTAAAAAAAACCAAACAAACAAGTGAGAAATACTGTATTTGCGGTACAACCTGTGACACTTAACACCAAAAAGTAACACTCCTCCCTCGCCCTCCCAAGTTAACCCCTTCCCTCTTAGGTAATAAACTTCACAGTGACACTGGCTGATCTGGTTTTGGGGGTGACACAGCAACACCTTGCTGGAGCTACTCAGCACCATTTTTATCTTTCTCTCCCACTGACACTGGAGTAATTGAAAACACTTGCACAAAGGGCTCAGCAACATGCAAAATCAAATACAAACACCAGCAAGCTTTAGCACTGCTCAAATCCTGCAATGCAGCACAATGAAACAAACCATCAGGGTCACTGCAGCGCTTGAGTGGGAGCCAGGCTAAGCAGAGTGACATGGCAGTGCTACCATGGAAGGACTCAATACTGGAGGCATTTACATTCTTGCCAGCAGTGACTCAAAACAGTGTATGGCAACCTGACAGGACAAGATGCTTCAGTGATGAATTAAAATGTGCAGACCTGAGCAGGATATAGAAAATTTAGGAGAATTAAGGTGGGTGTTTCACTTACAATAGTTTCATGATACCAGAAAAGGAGGGTTGGTTAAAACTCAGCTACCACAATGGAAGCTGTGTTAAGAAATAAATAGATAAAACAACACTCTTATTCCAAACAGCTACCCTCATTTAACTGTCCCTATATCATCAAGATTAGGAAGATGTTGCCCAATTCTCTAGTTAAATGCAACAATATATCCAGGTAAGCCCAGGAAACTCACTGAGAAAACTGTTTAAGTGATGATCATCTGACTCTTCCAGGAACTTCCCAACTGGAAGGGAGCATCACCCTTGCTTAGTCTAATCTGACACTGCACAACTGGAGAAAGGCTTTAGTACACTATATGCCTCAGTTTATCAGACTGCTGAGAGAATGGGAGCCGCGTAAGAGCTGGCACAGTTTATGGGGTTAAAGACCCAGCTACATCACAGACTGCTCTCACATCCTCCCAGAGGTATTGCTGCTAACTCTTACGTACCAGAGTGTAATTTCAACAACACCAATGCATTCAGAATATGGGAGAGGACAGGTGATGAGGATTAAGAGTAAATAAAATTTGAGTATCTTCAGCATAGCAGAGGAAACCCACACCACAGTGTCATGACTTAATGGCAGAAACATGAACACAAACAGCATAAAATTTAAAGCAAACTGGCAGAAAATGACTAACCCCCCTGAATACTAACCCTCCTGTCCCTCAACCCACACTACTGACGTAGGAGTGGAGGAGGGCAGCTACTCAGAGTAGTATTGGCAGTGATGAGGAGATGAGAGCTAATGGAAGAAACAGTTCAATCAGCCATTACATCAGGCTATCAAAAACAATCTGGCCATTATCACATTAAAAATCCATTCAAGTAAACAAAACAAAAATAGAGATGAGAACAGAAAGCTCAAGACTCACTTTACCAATAGATTAATGACTATCATTAGTTGGGAACACTCTAAAAAAACAATCTATACAATCTAAACATTATTATTTGTATTAATCGGTTTAAACGCTGCCTCTCTGCCAAAATCTGGTGCTAAACCAGATAGACATGTTCAGCTGATTTCCTTTCCAAGAGCTGATGCAGTGGTTGACTTGTCTTCTTAAGCCTTTGGCTACCACAGCAAGTTTGAAATTAGAAAATAACTCTTCATAATTTTTCCCCATTAAAAAAGGAGTCTTCTCCAGAGCATGCAAACACCACAACAGCCACAGAATGGAGTCTGAAAATTTATTTTAGATGAGCATCGTAAAAAGCTTTTAACTTTTTAAAGAGTAACTTAATGATCCATTCACTGTGGATTCTAAACATGCATAAGCCCCCTTACTTGTTAATAAAAAGAGGGATAACATTATCTAACGAATGGGAGCTGGAAACATTCTGATTTCAAATTAAAAAACCCCAACACCTAGTTAGCAGTAAGGAAGATTTAGCAAGTGAAACCAAGTTTGTCATTTGGCTACAAACCAATATTGCATGTTTTTCTAAAATGTGTGCTCTACTTCAAATCACCAGTTACACAAGTTTGGGCTATGCTTACATCGCAAGAGTACAACTCCTCTGCAGAAGTGGTAAGGGCACCTCATTGCCTGTGTAAGGCTGTGCCTGAAGTAAGGCTAAGTAACCATAAGCATTCACCCTGCACTATCAAAAGCTTTGTAAACCTTGCTACAGGATAACAGATATGGGGCTTGTTCACAATTTTTAATTTTATCTATCTAGATCCATTTCAGACAGCTGCTGCTCCATAAGACAAGCAGGCAACCATTGTTGTGTGGTTGGGAAGAACCTCCTTCCCTTAAATTACTGAGGTAAATTAATCTTTCCAACTTCCCAACAACTCATTTCCATACAATACACATAAACCTCCTGATCTACCTTCTCCAGCCTGCTGTACTTCACTCACATAATCTTGCTGGTTTACGCCACTGATACTGCCTTTGATGCAGAGAGATGGGCTTCATTTGGCTAATCCAAACTACCTCCTTGAGAAGCATCTCTCTCCTCCACTGATTGACGAGGAAGGCAGTTCAGCCTTCTCTGGGGAATCTAATCCCTAGTTTCTGTGAACCCATTTTCAATGTCAACTACTGGATATTGTTCCAGAAGATACCACTGACCAGGTTAGCAATCTTTTATATCGTAGTTCATTTTACCCTTGACATTAGCAGTTGTTTCCCTCCTCTCCAGTTTTTGTTATTAAACTCTGAGCCAATTTGCCAGGGAAACTACACAGAAGAGGACAGGTAGAAAAGAGAAACCCAAAGCTCCCAAACAATACATAAGAAAAGTAAGTTACTGTCACCACTCTTAAGGGTCTACAGAGCTGGCCTTTAAACTATATGTTCCTTGAATACAGCTTATCTCATGAGGCCACAAGTAAAAATTGCCTTCTTGCTACCAGGTACTTAGGAAAAAGTACACAATAACTGTAAGAGATGAGGCCACATGTTTGCACTTCAGGTAAATTTCAGAATGCTTCTTCTAACATGGAAGACATACACTAAGAGCTTTTGTTCCAAAATGGCACATTACAGACTGTAAAAGACACATAACATCAATACCACAGCTGTCTTCACATGGTGATTTTCTGTTGTTATTCTAAGACTGTTGTCATCATATGGACTTAATTTAAAAGGTGAACAGAAGAGATGTTTCAATGTACAAAAGGTAGCTTTCTAAGAAACACAAAGAATAGTTGCTTCTGTGGTGGGTTTGTTTCACTTTTATCTTTTTTTAACTGAAAACCTGGGATAATCAAGACAATCAGCATGAAGAACCATAAAGATTTAGCTCCCTACATGTCTTTTTATTTCCACTTTGGAATAAAGCGCTTTCAAATATTCTGGCTATTTCACCACTGTTGTTCTTGGTTTTGCAATTCTTAGTCAAGGAAACAAACATCACTAAGAAACTAGTAACTACATGTGGGAATAAACAGCTGAATCAGAACGTACTTTTCCCATTCCTCTATCATCATCATCCAAGAACTGACGAAAGAGCTCACAACTGGTTTCTCTGTTGGGATAATCATCACTTCTGCATTCATAAGATACTATCTCACTGCCTCCTTTTAAAAATAAAAAAAACATTAAATGATTAAAACCAGGACATGCAGGACTATGATGAGAGAAGGGGATCAGGGGGTGGGGTATATTAAGAACTAGTTTGAAATTTGGTATAAAGGTTAAACTCAATCTGGGAAATTTTGAGTTTCATCTCACATGCAATTCTGCCAGCGAAACAGGAGCATACCTCCTACAGTGTGAGAGATGCAGGTTCAGAGAAAGAAGCAATTAACTTCATGTTTGCTGGGGAAACCTCTGCTGATATTTCAAACAAAGTAGTTTCTATTTACTTACAGGCAAAACTGCGATACAAGGAAGCATCTAGATCTCCCTTTCCTACTTGCTGAACTTCACTGCGGAATGCTGTCCAACCGTGCTGTAGACACATGGTAGCAGAAGGCAAAACCACAGTGAAACAAGCAACCCTAACCAAACTCTGTGATGACCTGCCCACCATTTTATTTTTTCAGAGAAGAGATTTAGGTTAGCTATTAAGAGAAAATTCTTTACAGTTAGGATGGTGAGGCACTGGCACAGGGTGCCCACAGAAGCTGTGGCTGCCCCATCCCTGCCAGTGTTCAAGGCCAAGTTGGACAGGGCTTTGAACCACCTGGTCTAGTAGAAGGTGCCCCTGCCAGTGGCAGGGGGTAGAACTAGATGATCCTTAAGGTCCCTTCCCACCCAAACCATGATATGATTCTAGTTTGTTCATTTTTTTTTTTTTTCAGTAATAACCCATTCAGTTGAGTTTTGGGGAGCAGCTGCTAACCCAGCATACACACCTGTGTACTTTTGTATTGCTTTCATAAAACCAGATGCACTTTCCTCATTTATGTATACAGTTGTAGGTTTCCTCTGGCTCCTCAGTAAGGCACTTCTCTAAAAACCCACTTCTACTCCCTTTTAAAAGCCAAGAAGACAAAGTCTACACCAAACAGCTCACCACCTTCAATGGCAAGTTAACAAACTTACTGCCCAAATAACAAGCTCTTGCAGGAAATTCCTTGGCCTTCAAGTCACAATTTGCATTGTACATTTTCTGCAGTGCTTAAAATCATGCATTAAATTGCAAGGTCATAATTAATCTGGAAAGAATAATTTGCTTTCTCTAATGTTAATGGGTTTATTTATATATTTAACAGTATAATAATTTTTTTCAGGTCTTTCCTGAGTTTAAGGCTATCTGTTTTCACTTAAGGAACAGTCTTCTGCCAATATTTTTTGGTACATTTGCAACTGCTGAACAATGAAGTGAAAATATAATTGCTAACGTGGCTTAACTCTGGGATAAACATGTTATTAATAATATTTTATTTAAGTTTAGCCATATTTTTCTGAACCTTTATAGAATTCTTGATTCATGGCATGTTAATGAATTTTATTAGATTTCACAAGTTGCAGAAGATGTCTTTTATCAAACTAACTCCAAATTTATTGCTGACACTCCTTTGCAATTTACACTCTAATGAAAAATAAACCATAATTCTAACAGGGGCTGCTCTTAGTACATTTTAGCCTAATCCACTACAACAGATTTTATTTGACTCTTAAGTATTGAGCTTCCCATCTAGAATCCCATAGCTCTTTAAATGCAAAAGGACACACCAACAATGCATTTTTGTAAAGAATGCAAGGGGACCCCTTGTTCTGCTTTTACCCTTTCAGGTCTTGATTATTCTCATATGTTATCCATTGCATCTGGAACTAGGCAATGGTATATCCATTTTCAGGTCCTAAGTTCCTTCTCCACTTGTTTATGTGGTCCTTCACTTACCCAAAAGCACGGCAGGGCTCTCACCATTGCCCAGGCAATTGGGCTGGCTAAACAAAAACGGATTTTAAAACAAACAAACAAACAAATCAAAACCATTTACCTTTAAAGATTGCCAGACTACTTTTAGGGAAATTAATATAACTTCCAGGACAAGTTATACGTTCTTTATGTAAGCTCCCTCTGTCAGGGCACATAAGAAAGCAACACAGGAAAGGTAAGACCACAGCCTCAGACTGTCTCTGTCCTCCCCATTTTCTCTCAGCTAGTTCTATACAGGCCTTTGTGCAATTTCGAGGGTAAATCTGAAAAACGACCTACCAAAACCAAAGCTACTTTTATGCAGTATGTTAGTTTTACCGGTTGTCCTGGGTTCAGCTGTAGCAGTTATTTTTCTCCTCCTTAGTAGCTGGTGCAGTGCTGTGTTTTCAACTTCAGTCTGAAAACAATATTGGTAACACACCAATGTTTTAGTTGTTGCTAAGTAATGTTTACCCTATTCAAGGGCTGGTAAGACTCTCATGGTCTGCCAGTGAGGAATGGCATGAGAATCTTTCAGAATCAGAATCTTAAAGAATTAGATTAGAATCTTAAAGATTCAGAATCTTTATGATCAGGCAAGGCTTTGTGATTACCGGCATTCTTCCACACGAACAAGATGAGATGAATGCTTGCAAGAAGTCACTCAAGAGAAGCTGAAAACAGCATATAGGTTTCTGCACCCAGTCTTGCTTTTTCTCATATTGTCTTTCAGTAGAAAAACGCAAGATTACATGCTCTTGTAAGCATGTAAGCATTCTTGCACTGTAAATCTAGTCTTTCCATAAAGTTAAATTGTGGAAATTTATGATTTTCCTCCTGCCTCCCATTTGACAGACCCGATATTTTTTCATAATGAAATAGCCAAAGCTAATGACATTTCTAATGCAATCAGGTCCCAAACAGTCCTTACAAATGCCAGTAACAAATGCCTAACTCAGAAAGCATCAGACCACAAGAAATCTTCCCCAAGTGAGGATAACATCCACTCTCTGACGGTCGTTCCACTGGTAACATGTGCATTATAGGGAGTGGCAGACAGGCATCTGTACCATTAGAAGGCATCTTATATGGGTGTGGAAATACAGAATGAGTAACACTAACCAAAGTATGTGTTCTGCTAGTATCTTGTTTTACTGCAATTCTGTCTTTGTATTTTGGTTAGTGACATTAAAAAACACAGAGCACTTCCCCATGAGGGATTCTGGATTCCAAATACGATGAAGCAAAATCTGCCTGTATTTCAGAGCTAATACTGAATTTAGTATGTTTATCTTTTCCAAAAAGTCAGCCTCATTCTCAAGTATGCCTTGGACCCAGGTAAAAGATAACATCTCAGATATTACTTATTCTTCCTGGACATCGCTGTTTTCAAGCCAGTTCATCTCAGTAAAAACTGAAAGTCATCTCTGCTTAATGCCTGCTGGTAAGCCTATGTGAATGTTCCAAGTGTCTTTTACCAGCTCCCACATGGCCCTCCTCGGCACTGAGGTTTACACAAAGCACTCAGCTCCTAGAGCAAAGAATGTCTTTTAATACAGGCTTGTACACAAGTGCAATGGTCCTAAATCATAAAGAAGTGCTCTAATGGGACCCAGTAAAAACTTAAATAAAAAAGTAAAGGGGGTGGAGGGGAAAGGCCCAGTATGCTATCAATATTGTCTGTCAGAAGTCAATGACACTGCAATTACTGAATAATTATTGAAAGAAAAATAATTTTGGTGACACAACATGTTATTATAATAGTCCTGTGACATCCTTAAAAATGTTACTGCCGACCATTCTTCTTAACAGACCTTCTGGACTCAGCCTGCGACTCTCCCGCTGTCCCTGTGAAGGTGATGGTTTTGCAATCCCCCTGCCTGGCATAACTCCCCACTGCTGTCAGGCAAGGCAGACAGTTCCACCTTTCTTTCCACACCAACCTGCCTGTTCTCACCACCGTCTGTTCCCAGCAGCAGTGTTTTTGTGCTTGTGGGAAAGCTGAAACATGGACCTGGTCCAAACGAAAGCTAACCCAACCAAAACCACGTCAGATGCACAAAGACAGCACACAAAGGCAACAGGCAGCCTGAGCTGGGAGAGGCAATCACCCCTCTCTGCAGCAGCCCTGACTTATGCCAGACAAAAGTGATGACAACTTTAGACTGACTTGCCTCATCACAGAATCTCTCCAAATATTCCTTAAATAAGTTTTTTTGCATGACAAGTCTTTCCGTTGCCCGTTCCCATATTCTCATCCAGACACTGAGCTGGACGTATACCATAGGAGTGGTTTCCGAGATAGACTAGAGAAAAGGAAAGGACTTAAACCGTACGAAAACCTAAAAGCTATTTGTCACCATGCCATTCCCCAGTTGTGAGTCCACTAAGCATCCAGCTTAAATTAAAAAGTTAAGAACAGAACTAATGAAGCTGGATTTCCTGAGGACATGCAAACCACTTCCCTCAACTTCCTAGTGCAATAAACACCAGCTACTTCTCCTATTGTCTCCTCTCATCTTAATTTTCCTCTGTGACCCATTTCCCTCCACATTTAGGCCCAGATCCTCTTTCAGTGTTTATAGCTGTTTCAACCACAACTGGAACCTCAGACAATCTCTGAAGTATTTATTGTATCCCACTGACTTTCAATACTACAATGTTCTCTGAAAATGAGGCCCATGCAAAGGCTTCTGCAGTTGGTCCTTCAAAGTGGTAGTTACTTAGAAATCCTCTTGCAAAATCCTAACTCTTGGTAGCAGGCCCAGAACTCCCACCCACCTCAACTAGTACCCCCTGGGAAACCTTCTGAGGATGGGCTGAAGTTTGCACTCAAGCCAGACCTTGAGTCTCATCCTGGCTGCACATAGAAACAGTGCAGACAGGGCAGCAGCAAATTCAACTCACAGCAGGGAGGGAAAAGTTTAAATGTGTGCAACTTTCACATGCAAAACTCAAGTGTGACTCACCTGTAAGGCATGGAGGAGGTGGTCAAGATACATCATGCCTGAATCCCCTACCATGTAACTGCCTCTGATGGATCAAAGGTCTACAAAGGTCAGAAAAGTCCAACTGGAATCTCTCCCTGAAGTAGCTAACCTTGCACTGCCTTGAAGCCAAGCAGATCTGTGGGATGTCCCTCGGGCAGGGCACATGTGCTGCTCCTGAAAGATGTGCAGTTCCTAGGTCACCAATGTTAAGACACCAGGGCACAGAGAAGGCTGTGGGGAGCCACACTGTACAGATCG
>JBCJKH010019675.1:57009-71186 GCA_039877255.1 Loriculus beryllinus
CAAAGTGCTTTCACTTCTGTGATAAATTTTATATGTCTATTCCTTTATGCCAATATCTACGTATTTAGGGCAAGGGTTGGCTATTTTCCTCTTCTTCAGGCTCAGGATCAGCCTAACTCCCCAGCCACTTAAATTAACGAGCATTTTACACTCACTAAGACTGTGTCAATGTAACACAGCCATAGCAGACCTCTGTCCTCTTCCATGCAAAGCATGAAGGAGACCAGCCATCAAGGGCAAGCAACTTGTCCTCTGTCAAGGTAAGCAGTGGGGACTTGAATGGCAGAGCACCTTGCACTTCATGTTCAGAGTGAATGAGCTTCCCGGTTGACACTGATCCCCTTACTCCCTGCTCCTCCTTCTGCAGATGCAGGAAAATATATCCACATGCTTATGGCTTTCAAAACATACCGCTTTCAAAGACAGACCTGAAACTTCAACTCCATTTGGAACAAAGCCAAAGTGTTAAAAAAAATCCAGGCTGGTAATAAGAACAGCAAATTTACAGCAGGCTTCAAACCTGGTCCATCATTACATGCCACTGTTTGTCCTAGTCTTTTCAAGGTGGTGGCAGTGTACATTAATCAAAGGGAAAACAGTGCACTTGAATTATGTGCAATTTTAACACCTAAGCCTTGGGCAAGCCAGCACTTATGGACAGAAATCTGTCACAACTGCGCAACTCCTCTGATGGGAGACACAGTGGAGATATTTGCATGAAGTCAGGGTTGAAGAAAACAGGTTTTCTAACTAAATAGAGGATTCATTGGTATAAATCCAGCACTATTATAAAAACCTTTTGCCAACTGAGCAGGAAAACCACCTCTCAGCTCTGTATGAAACAACCAGGCACCTACTCCCAGTGACATATCCTAGGGCTCTGGCCGGCACACTGGTGAGCTTCATGTGACCACTAACCCAAAGCTTGAGATGTTTCTGCCATTTTCTGAAGAGTCTCAAACTCTCTCAACTTTCTCCCAGTGAAAACTAAAATGGCAACAGTGAAACAAAATAAAGATTTCATCTCACCAAGTATCATTCTAAATCCACCATTCAATGGGTCTTTCTCTCAATATCCAGAAATTTCACCCTGGGCTTGAGAAGTTTCATTTGAGAAGGTTCAATAGGAAGCTATAGGCTTTTGTAGGAAGTTTTGGCTTGGTCATCCTAAGAAATGGAGGTAGGTGAAAAATGCTTATTATCTTTTTCAGGGAAGAGAAGGGCACACATTACTCTGAAGCAACTGTACCTCTGGCAAGGCCCTTGGCCAGAATTAACCACTCGGAAGTATTGTGGGACAGATGCAGTCAAGACCTTACTGTAGCCTGCAAACAAACCCAACTAGATGGTTGCCAAATCGAGATGGTTGCTATTTCCATATGGTACTCCACAGTAAAAAACAAGAGCCCTCTGACATCACCAAGGAGCTGAGGCTGTTGGCATTCTGGAAGGCAGCAGTGTTCATGTTATGAACAGTTGTGAGGCACATACCCCTTGCTCTCTACCACCACTCTTAATTTTTTAATTCCTCCCCCCTCCTTTTTTAAATCAGAGATATTCTAAACCTTCAAAAATGAAAACCATTTATCAAAACAAGGACAAAATTTAACTAATACTTCACTGAACCCTTTAACTGGGTGGAAAAAAGATGAATTCGTCCACTTTTATTTTTACATCTGGCAAAAAGTACGGAATTTGCGTATTTTGTGCCAAGTTTTGACTAGAAATGATTTTCTACATCCAAGTAATAGGTGACGGGGGAAATGGAGTGACTTAAAATGCAAATGTGGGGATATTAATTATTGTTGCTATTGGGACATTTACAAGAACAGCGTGGCACTATTTTAGAACCAGTAATGCCTAATCTTTTAAACCTACTGTAACAAAAATAGAACTAGAATAAAAGCAAGCATTAAAAAGTGAATTCCCATAATGTTTCAGTTTGTTTTGTCTGAAAATTTATTTGAAGTCTGGAAATGCCTGGTGCACATATTCAGTATTTTATAACTCAATTTGCTCAACAATAAGGGCAGTATTTTAACAAGGTGAAACAATTTCCCGATTAAAGCTGCTTCATCAGTACTAAAAAGCTCACAGAAAAATATCTAATCTTTATAAGGCAGAGACTCATAATTTAACTGCCGAGAACAAATGAAAAGTGTAATTCCTTTTTGCTGGTTTAGTGGTAGGCATGTGGTGATAGCAAAACATTTAGCATAAGCCAGAATTTGCTCCCACTTTTCTTTCCAGGCATGTAACAAATATCTGATGGCTATGCAAATTTCACTCAAAGCAAAGTTATCCCAGCTGGCAAGCCATACATTAAAAAGGTAAATTACACAAAGCTGAGGCCATCTGGACTAAAATATTCTCCTGTCAGTAGGATTTCAAGCTCACTAATTCCAGAGAGCTAAGGACAATATATTAAGTACGGACAATGACATTTTGAGGCATGGGCTTTATACCAATCACCATTTAGAAAAAGAAGAGAATAGACTATAAACCAATTTTGGTATTTTCTTGGAATAGAATTTTTGAACCATACATAACCTAGCTGTAGCTGTATTGTATACATACCATACATACAAGTTCATAAATGCCCATTTTCTGACAAATGGCAAGCGCAGGGAGCCAAGAGATCTAACCTATTACATGAATGCCGAGCACAAAGAATTTGAAACTTGAAAGATGTTTCCCAGCATATACATTTTCACACAGCTGTCAGTACTGCATGTTTCTCTGCAGGCTTTTACTGGGAGGCTACCTTTAACAGAGCACCTTGACAATTTTGTTTCTTGTTTAAATCAGGCTATCAAAGCAGAAGAAATATGTAGGAAAAGTTGAGGGCAAAACCCCTAACCAAATCTTTAATAAACCACAGCAGAGTCACCACTTATGTGAGTGGAAATTTCTGCATTTAATTCACATTAAATTGCCCATCTTGTCCAGTCCTGAAAAACTAATCTCTATGTTATGTATTATGGAATTTTAAGTAACATCTGTTTCACTGAAATTAAATTAACATACTTCTATTTGATTACCTTATTAACTGTAATTCTCAATATGCTGCAGAACAGACACCAACTAGAGCGATGCAGTTGACAACACCACCTGTCTGGTATAAAGTACTTTTATCATAAACATGGAGGGATCTGTCAAGTCAGTCAAAGCATCAGAGAGATTAGGAAGTGACACAGGCCCAAAAACGACTTGCCTCCGATCATGAAGCAGATAATTGATGGGATAGGGAACAGAACCTGTGCATCTTGACTCACAGTGTCATACTTTTCCTAATAGCTTTCCCAAAAATCAAACGATGGAAGGAAAGAGCAGTTTGTAACTTGGGCTACATTAACAGAGCCAGTACTTGAGGAAAAATACATTTAGGCATTTCACATGCTACTGGGAATATTTATTATACTTGTCCTCTCATTTCCACAGAAAAACATTTCCCATTTCATCCCCACATGAGATAAACAGAAATGAAAGTGTACATTCGTCTTAACTTGGCTCCTGTCAGTGACTTTCAATTTAGTAACAGTGACTGAAATGGTCTTCAACAAAAGAAGTATGACAGAAGGTATTTCATGCAAAACACCTCCCTTCCTCTACAGCTTACCTGACACTGTTTAAAAAATAGATATTCTTAGTCTCAAAGTTACAACGTGTAAATAGGGGTAAAGAGCAAATATGGCCTCCTTGTAGGCCTCACTTTATTCTCCTTTCATTCTTCCCTTCTATCTGGTGATACCCTATGCTACTCCCCACAGCAATGAATCTTTGATATCCTGTCAACATCTCTTAATCTACATGACACTTCTTAGATCACATCTTAAATAGCATCTCACCAAATCAAAACGAAGTCATCAGCCCTGTCCCTATTGCCTCAATGCACTGAGAACTAGAAATAGTCTAAAGTTATCCAGAGAAAAAACCACCACAGGGGCACAGTATGAGCTACATTAATTTCATTTTCACAGGAAATCAGGAGGAGGAAAAAAAAGGGAGTACAAATATGCTGGCAGACAGCAAGAGCTACAAGGCTAATGGCAGAGAGTTCATCAGCTCTGAGCTGCTTTGGCTAAATTGCTCCTCAGGGACTATCTAGTTTTGTCCTCAAAGTTTTACCACAGAGATGATAATGAGACTGCTACTTTCTGTGAAATGTTACTCTCACGTGAAAGCCTTGCCAGTATGCTCTCATTTTGTATATACAGTTTTCAGGCTTGGTACTCAAAGGCATAAATGTGATTACCTAGCCAAGTCTTCAGCATCTGTCACTTGAAAACCGGGGTTATAGTTCAGATACTGTGGACTAGTTGTTGAAAGGTAGCAGGAAACTTCTGCCTACATGTGAAATAAGCATACAGATCCATCCGAAGACCCACTGTGCAAGACAGACAGCATTCAAACCTTTAGATACTGTTCTCTCATGAGATCTCCAGTCCCAATTTCAGCTCCACAGACCTTGCCTGCCTTTGTCTGCAGTGTTTTGTATCTTCAGTAAGATGGGTGCCAAGATTTAATTTGGGAGGTGTCCTGGGTATCTGAGTGATTAGCCTTATTTTAAGCTCCCCCTAGAACTATTTCTACCTTATGCTGTTCCTTACAACTCCCACTGAACTGGCATTATAGCAAAGCACTTGGTTTCTCATAGATGTTTTAGTGAATTCCCCAGGGACTAACCATTAGTTCTGGGAGGTACTTAGAGAAATGTTAGAGCACCAAACAGAAAGCTGCAGAGAGTTTTCTATTAGATTATATGGACAGAAAACAAATTGCCTATGACCAGCAAAAATAATGGAAACCTGCTTTCTCTAAACTCCTCCGTCAAGGCTACTCCAGGGCTGGGTTGCCAGACAACATTTAGCAGCTGAGCCCCTTCCCTCAGTACCCAGAGCATTCATTTGGGTCTTGCTAGTCCAGCCAAGAACTTATTAGATGAAGATTACATTAATTTATCTGACTCTCAAGACCTTCTGCCCTACTGTTAAAATCAGTAAAATATGGCCAGCAGGTTCCACAACTCTGACTGGCATGGAGTATGGCAGGTTCCCAGAAACCAGGCTTCTTACACATTTTGGGAGATCACTTTTTATTTGTAATTGAATTTTCTTTTGCCAAATACATTTCCACATACTTTGGAACTAAAACCAAAGTTCAATAGCTTCTAGATACTTTGATTTCAACATTGTTGACAGAGAAAGAAGATGGGAACTATTTGTTAGTGGCATTACCTCAAGAATGATGCCAAGTCCTGGATATTCAAATATGATTCCAAGAGCCTTCTCCTTTGACACAGTGCTCACAGGGGAGAGCTGAAAGCACCAATATCAGCAAGTATCCTCTAAGGGTGAGGAAACAACAATTGTCACTGATGCCCAGCACTGACAAGATTACATTTACTAGAGACAATTCAAAATAGAAAGCTTTCCTTTTACATCTACTCAATACAACCCAGAAATAACCCTTCAATGAGAAATATAGTGCCACCCTTCACTAACTGCCAAAATGAAATACTGGCCCTCACACATCACATTGAATTTGGTTTGTGTAACCCATCCCTTGAATTCCCCTTTCTTTGTATGTTTGTCATCCTGTAACTCAGCTGATCCAGTCTTTCATTCCCCTCAAACTCACACTTAAAAATTCTCCCTCATTTTCCCCTGACTAGAAGAAGCCCTCCATAAAAGCCCCATGCATGTACCTGCACAGGGTAGCTATCTTCACTTTTACTCATTGGTCTTTCGATGTCCTCTCTTCCCTATCAACAAAAGCCCCACCTTGCACGGACAGTCTGATCCTGACACTTCCACTGAAGCCCAGTAACGACTAAGAGGGACATTCTCAAGTGTGATGGAAGATCCTGTCTTTCCTCTTCATGCCTTTTGAAGCATGAAAGTCTCTTTCTTTCTGTCTCCTCTCTACATAATGATACTGTTAAACCACTTATCCCAGCTGACTTCTTAAAATCCCTTTTCAAAGGCCTCAATGCACTTCCAATGGAGTTTGAGTAAGCAATGTCCAGCTTTTTCTGAAGTCACCAGTGGTGTGAAATGACTGAAGGCTGAAACCATATGAAACCAATACATTTCTTGTGGTACTTTCAATGCACAGTAAGTGAGCACAGATTGGCTGCAAATTCAGCCCAGACCTACAAACCTCAGCAAATGCTCTTGTGAACTTGATCCAGTCTTCAGGTTTGTTTCATCCAGTTTCAGGTTTCATCATGAAAGTTTCACTGTGCCTTACATGCTGCTGCAATAAACGGTGTCTCAAACAAAACAAGGACATCAGTAAAAATGAAGAACTCTTCAGATAGCAATGTTTTAGTTTTATGCCATATGTGAGAACAGGCACTGACAAGCAGTACGCATACAATTACTGCTAGTACAAATCAAACATTGTTCTCTGTTAATGGACTTCTACTTTATTACAATTTTTGCCAAGAAACTATTTTCAAGAAATGTGGATGGAATACCTTTGTGTCATAGCCCTTTCCTTTCCACATCATAATCATTTACTAAGAAAATGTAAGCCTTTTCACTACAACACATGCACAAAACCCCAGCATGCTTTGTAGACATTCAGGATGTGAAATGACAAAGCCCAAATGAAACGGTATTTTCTGCCTGCATGCACCATCACTAAGATAGCAATGGGAAAGGAAAATAATAATGACGAAACTGAACATCTTTTATGTACCACATGAATACAAAGCCAAAATGCACTCAATTGCCTAGCTCACTGAACATACAACATTTTTCCTATAAAGCTTGTACTATTGGCAACGCTTCCTTCTAAATCATATTAAAACAATAATTAAAATAAAAATCTGTAGACTCACTATAGTTTTGGGAAGGGATGAAGGTTCTTATTTTATATTGCATATCATGTAAGTGAAACCTTGCAAATTTTGTAGTCTGAAGTATAAACCAAATCTCTGTTACATTCAGTTTTAGAAACTATTTAATCCCTACACAAATAGTTAAAGAAGAAATAAGCTTCATAACATCAATGGTCCAAGTCATGCAGGAAAATAATCAACTCTGATCTCTCACAAGGAACACATTGTTGAGATGACTGTAGTCCCCATGTATGAAGATGTGATTTGTAACAGAAGTAAAATAGAAACTGTGACAGGAAGTTTCCTATAACTGATTTCAAGGTGAAAAAAAAGTATATTCCAGTCAAAGGCCCTTACTGGCCCCAAGTCCAATGGGCAAGCACTACTAACTGAAAGGGATGTGCACTGGTTTCCAGTAGAGCAGTTGTGCCGTCTACAGTTTGCAGCCTAGCTGTGCCGAGTTACGCTGTGCTCACTGAACCAGACGGATGAAATCAAAACTACCAGCAACATTTCACATTTCTTAAAACGTACTATGCAAAAAATTATTTATGTGCACAGGACCTTAGATGCCAGTAAATGAGGTTGCACTACATGGAGCATTAAAAGACAAATTAGGAGTTCTTACCTATTGATTGTAAGTTTCTTCTACTAGCACAAAGAAGAAAATGTTCATTTTATATAACTGCACAGCAGGTTTCTATAAACCTTGTTTTTTCAGCTTTCTACATTAAACAGCAAACAACAACAAAGAGCACTCTCCGGGTGCATAAAGAACTGTAGAAGAGAAATCAGTAGAAAAATTATAAAAAATAGAGGGATATGTTTTGTACTGCAAAAATAATGGGAACGGGAAAACTAAGTACTACCTTGTGTGTACTTGAAATCCCCCATAAAGTATCATTTTTACAGTATATTTAACAGATTTTGAGAACTACAATATGCAAGAGGTATTTTTTCATTATTAAAAATGGTAACACTCTTGGTTTTCTTTCAGTTAAGAGTTGCTATATAGCACTGGGTGCAAATTCAGGGCATCTCTAGAATCTCTGCTTAGGTAACAGATAATATTTCTGTACTCAGTCAGATCCCAAAGATCACATTAAAAGCATAAACGCAAAATTTGAACACTGGAAATATTTAAAACAGGCTTTTATATTCAAGCTCTGTGCTTAAAAAGTCAGCATCAGCCCTGATAATCCTCTTTATAGAGGACCGAAACTGTTCAGCTACCTCCAGCAGACAGCATTGCCCAACTGACCTGGTTTAAACTGCTTAAGAGCTTTTGGTAAACACTGATCTTTAGAAGTGGCATGTGAGCAAATCAAGTACGAGACAGTAGAAAAGGAAGTAATTCATAAATGCATACTCACCTTGAGCAGAAGGATTTTTTTTTTAATTTATTTTTTTTTAATCCTTTATTAAGAGTGTTTCACACTGGAAGCTTGTTTAGGGAAGGAAACTGCTTTCAACAAAAAATCTGGTTTGTTGAAATTATTTTACATTGTGTGCAGCAGCAGCAACTTAACACAAATTGCCATGGAATGCCCCCCCACCACAGCAGTTACAACTGGATGTTAATAGGAATGGTCTCGCCATCCACACTACAAAAGCCAATAATAAACCTAGGCTATCCTACCTCAAAAGTTCTTGTGAAAAGTTACTGATTTAAGGCACTGATTTAAGGTCAATCTCCAGCATTGATGGTGGCAAATGCGAAATGTTACTTATATGCCACTGTGGAACGACCTGCCTTTTCTGCACCTCCATCAGCCTGTAAGGAGGCACCAAGATTATACACCTTTGTCAAGGCCGTTAACCACTAGAATTGCTCAACCAGGAACAGAGGGGGATGGACATAAGAGACAGTGGCAGAAGCCTGAAGAGACTGGGGACAGCCGGAAGAGCAGAGAATCCACCAGCTACAAAGTATCAGTGATCCATGAGCTTCAGTTACAAACAAAATATGCTGTAGGCCTTATTATGATGGTTTCATTAGTAGCAATTTCATTATTATGGTTAACACACCTGATACATTAAGAAGGGCCAGGAAAAGATTACATGGAGGAAAAGCTGGACAAATAACAAAAAAGCACACCAAATCCCCCCAGATTCAATAATCTCAGTCTAACAGCATTAAAAGAAAGTCAGAGGGAAATTACTCAAATCTTCACTATTCCCAGTAGTGTATCACAGCAGCAGATACCAAAGAAATAATGGTATATTGAAAAAGAAAGGTCTCACTATTACAGAGAGAGATTTTAACACAGGTTGTCATGCAAACTTTGTATGATGTTACCTTAGGCTAGTGTCACCAAAATGCACGTCCATGTTGGCACAGATGGTAATGCCAAAGCTGCAGAACATGTACCACAATCCACAACTCCTTCCTTCTCTGTTACAGTGTCCTTCACATACATTACGCAGCTACTCTAATTAGAAATGACTAAACAGTAAACAGCCATGCAAGGCAAACACACAGCAATTCCTCTGTAAATCAAGGCCAAAGCAGCAGTGTCTACCCCTGTGGACCATCTACACCTGTAGATGGAATTACTGTTTTAATTATTTGCATCTCTGCCTCTATCCTCATATACCACCTGGGGAAAAAAGATGTGCCTGATTTAAGAAAAAACAATAACAAAGAAAGAAAACCTTTCTCAGTTCTCTAGGAAATTAGAACAAGAAATCTAGTGTCTGCAAATGTATTGCTTTAGGGAAAGCAAGACTCAAAGTATTAAATCTGCCTGAATAACAGTACTATAACCAAGCCAAATGAATTGAGGCTCCCTTCCTTTGTTGACTGCACTAAGCCAGCTTTCGGACTGGTTCAGGCCACCTTAATCCAATACAGGTCACTTGAACCAACATCCACCACAAATACTGTTATAATGCATTGGATTAGATTTTAGTGTTGGACTTTCAGAAGTCAAAAGTATGTCACTGTCCACCTGCATTCACAAACATGTCCAACAGCTGTTCATCAGAAGTAGCCCATGCATGTGCACCAGTTTCAGGGTTTTATTTCTATTTCAGTGTACAAATTTTCACTTTTACAGACTTGTAAATTGTCTTCAGTTTCTGAGGACTGGACAAGAAGTTTCAGAAAAAAACAAATATAAGATCAGAGAGCAAGCTATTCTCTGTTTTTACATGTGTAACAACAACAAGGAAAAGAAGGTAGCCCTGTAGTTTTGCACATCTCTACACTGCTGAAAAAGTATTTTCTGATTCCGTGACACCATAGTATCTTAGCAAAAATAACTAGATAAAAAAATCAGAATCACAGCTGATGTACCAGGGCTTCCTCCTCTTAGCACTAACAGCACTTTGCAAGTTTATGAGCAGCTCCAAAGGAAAATCAAAAGCCAAATAAAATTTAGTTTCAGAGGAACCTCTTCTTCATATTTCTGTTTGATCATATTATAAGTTCCTTTACTACATAACACCTGCTCACAATCAATGCAGTCAAGCTTCACTAATTCCTCATCATAATATATATCCTTACTGCTCTCTTTTAATCTGATGTTTCATATCCACCAGTTGCTTTCAGGTGACTTCAGTTTTAACCCTCATTTTGTTCTTCATTTCCGTGGCATGAAGCCTAGTTGGGATTCCAGTGTGCAGCACAGGTTCCTTTCAGCTCTGTATTGAAGGTGCTTGGTGACTGTTATAAACTATGTTATTCCAGCCACAGATCTGGGAGAACCATCTTCTCTGCAAAACTCCCTTGTTGGCCTATTGAACACACCCCTGGCCTCATTAGGAGCATAAGCAAAGAAGCCAACTACATCAAGCTCTCCACCTGGTCTCCATTTCTTGGGACACTGGAGTATTGCAGAGGAAGTGGTGGGATAATGAATACATCTTTGCAGGACATACAAAATTTTCTGGCTTAAAGTCAAACTGAGAGGTCAAGCCGATCACAAAAATATTTAATGAAAATTAAGGCTAACACTTTGGAGTAGACTTTATGCAGTGGAAGATGACATCAATATTCTTTCCTCATGAGCCAAGATCTCCAGCACTAAGAATATTCTCTCATCTGCACTTAATCTCTAGACTAGGCTACAGGCTGTCCTAATGCATGCTTTGGACAACTTCGTATGCTACCTCAAAACTGCAGCCCTACTTCTGAATGTCTACAAGATGGTACAAAAACGTATTTTGTGCTGCAACTCTGTTTTGTTGTGTGGTCTTTATGTATACAGTTTCCATTCATCATTTAATACTAGCAAGACTTTGCAATAGATGTGCAAAAACCCTTACCTGGAGATGTTATATGCAAAAAATGAGAATAAAGGAGAAGGGAGGGATGCATCAAAAGTATCCACAGACACTTCAGGAATTATCCAGAACGCAGTTTGTTAGTTACAAATTACTGGGATATTCATTACTGGAAGGAATCTAAGAATATGCAATGTACTAACATATCTAAAGGCTAATATAGGAAAGAAAAAAAAAAGTCATGCAATACTTTGCGTTTCTAACTACACAATTTATTTCAAAATCTCATTTTTAGTCTTACTGTACATCAATCCTAGACATGCTTTTTTCGAACAAACCTAAATGGGCATCATTACCATGAGACATTATTCTTTCCAAAGAAATCAGTAAAATTATAAAAAAGCAGCACAACTGCTTTTGTACAAAAGATCAGTGATAAGCACACATTTGATTAAAAAATAAGTAAAATCAAGCCACAGTCAATGAATATCACCAGCAGCTGGCCTGGATCCCCTCGGGATGGTAAGTTTGCCAACCTGTAAGTTATCACATGTAGCTCAGATGGTCACGACAAGCTTTTAGCAAAGCTTATCCACAAGGATTTTTCCTAAAATGTTATCTACTCTGCCTGTAATTTTCTCTGCTGCATGTAATGTTTTGCTGCTGGTGTTGATGGTGATTTAAAGATAGAAACCCCAAATATAAAGATAGGCAATAAACTAGCTGTATACAGCAGCTATTTCTGTCACTGGTGAAGACAGGAAGAACAGCCACTGTTTTGAGCCATTTTCTCTCAGATTGTACTTGAAAGAAAACTAATGCACAGATGTAAAATTTTGGCTCATCCTTCACTCTGAAATCAAAGCATGAATTTCCACAGTTCTTATATCTGCAGAAGATATAAAACTGCACAAGCGTGTGTTTCTCAAATAGCTTTGTGAGTATGTTAAATAACTCTCACATAAAGAATGAATATATTAGCAAAGTCTAATAAGGGTCTCATTGTGCTATGATACACAGAAATAGATACTGAGAATGCTGGTACCCCACATAGCTGACAGTGAAATACCTGAATCCCTTTTTTTTCCTACAGTAAACATACAGTCCTTCTGCGAGTACTGCTACTGCTTATGATCAGGTTCAAACACCACAGAAAAAAAACCCCACACTCCTTTTCAAAGCAAGGGACACTGGAGAATTTCTTTCCTTCCTCTCCAAAATAAAGTTACCTGTGCAAGAGGCCAATGCAGAAAACTAGGAATTGAAATATCAAGGCAAAAAACAGTGACAGAAAGACAAGATGATTTTTTCACCAATTCCAGCATGACACATTGACAAAAGATGAAAAAATACACATAAAGATAAGAACTTGAAAGTCTTGACGATTTACACTAAGGGCTCTTGTGTTCGCTAACTAAACTGCACACACACAGGCATATATATGCAAGCTTGCAAGGACCGATTCTGACATGGTAATGCTTCTTTCACTTGATATTCACAAGACAGAACTTTTTCTGCCCCTGAGTTTTCCATATGAGCACTGCCAGAAGAAAGCTAGTTACCTCTCAATTAAAAGAACAAACCCAACCAACTCCACAACTAAACCACATTTTTTCAGTGTCCTATGTGTTTTAATTCATCATGTAATTTTTATTTCAGAACACAGCATTAGGGCTTTTCCTTAAAATGCCAATCTGCTTTTTGATCTTTACTGTTGACATGAAATAAAAGAGCTGTACATTATATAAATCTATAAATCTACGTTTTGCTTAGCTTGAAGCTGATAAAGAGAGAAAAGAGAAAACAAAGCCAACTGCATAAATCCTTCTGAACCAAAAGGCATTCCCTTTTCCCTAACTTCCATTTCTGCACATCTTGTTTGCATTATCATCTAAGTTTGTCTTGTTCCCTCCCTAAAACAAGTCAAACAGCAGAGCATAAAGATGCGGCTGCATGAATAAAACCACATGATCTACTTGGTCACTGCAAACCTAAAAATAAGCTCAGACAGAAAAACATTATCTGGCAATTGACATGTTTCTTTGATCCCTTCATTTCTGTGTTCTGTCACATGCATTCAATACAGCAGCTACTGGAAGCATTGGCATGCACCTTCAACGTGATGAGAATCAACAGTCTGACAGAAGTGCTGTACTTTCACAGAGCCACAAAAATTCAAATAAGCCAGTTACAGAAAGGAAACACTACAGAAAGGAAAAGTTAAATTTTAAGACAAAGGGCAAGACCTGTGGTACTAAGCACTGTAAAATGCAGCGAGTCTGAACAGGTGGCACAGCAATAGCTTATCAGATTCACTGACTTGGATTTGCCTGCACAGAAAAACTGATCTCCAGTAGGATTCCTAAAATGGAAACATCTTTCTTGCCTCTATCCTTCTGCTTCATGACATGAGAATTAAGATAATTTGTGCTATAATGAAAAAAAATTTATGACTTTTTTTTTCTTTCTTTTTCTTTTCAATTCTACTTTTCCATTCAGAAAGTCCAATTAACTATTTTGAGATTAAACATCTGTTTTTAAAGGGATATTTTTATGTTTATTTTATATAGCTTATAATGTAAAGTACCACTATAATACACCTTCAAAGCAGAAATCTCAGGCCTGAATTAGAAAGACTTCAACCCTGATCTTATGCTTACTAGATGAATGATGCAGGGAGTATTTATTTTATAGGAACATGGTCACTGTTTCAGAATTGTTGCATTTTGCTTATGCCTTCTGGAAAAGCAGCCATTAAGAAAGCAAGAAAAGAGAAATAAAATTACTTCTCTCCAGCCCTTTGACTTCAAATTTTATTTCAAACTGAGCCCCAACAGCCATTCCAATGGCAGTACACAGACATCAAGAGGTAACGACGAGAAACATCAAGAGGAGAAATGATGTCCTGCCCCAAGTCAGTTAATAGTCTTAGGATTAAAATGCTCCTAAGGGATAAGAGAAAACTGAATTTTGGTCTTCCACTCATCATTTAAACTTAATGCTCACACTCTTACAAAAAAGGAAGCAACACGATATACACTGCTGCTGAGAAAACGTTATACAGAGCCTTTGGGTGGCACATCCACTTATTGGGTATGACCTC
>JBCJKH010019677.1:0-27936 GCA_039877255.1 Loriculus beryllinus
AGGGACCTTGACACGCTTGTGAGGTGGGCTGATGCCAACCTCATCAAGTTTAACCATGCCAAGTGCAAGGTCCTACACCTGGGTTGGAGCAATCCCAGGCACAGCTACAGGTTGTGCAGAGAAGAGATTCAGAGCAGCCCTGTGGAGAAGGACTTAGGGGTGATGATTGATGAGAAAATGAACATGAGCCGGCTTCAGTGTGCGCTTGCAGCCCAGTAAGCCAACTGTATCCTGAGCTGCATTAAAAGGAGTGTGACCAGCAGGTCGAAGGAGGTGATTCTATGATTCTATGATTAATTTCACCTGATGTAGAAACCTACAAATAAAAGACCATTTGAGTGGCCATAATGGGTTCAAGAATGAATTTGGGTATCCTTACAAAACAGAATTCAACCTATCAATAGAATTTGCATTTAGTGTTCATTGATTTCCACTAAGTTTTGTCTGTACATGCATTGCTACAAGAGGGTCTTAATCTCAATTCCACTGAGTTCAAAACTGGCTTTGTTTTTATACTTTGTGCAAAAGCTACGTGCTTCATTTTCTTTGTGAAATGTAGATGCTAGCATGCTGTTTATATCGTATTTGCAAGGCTGTGTAACACAGCAAAGCTAATGTTGCTGTGAAAAGCTAACTTCATTTTTTTTTTCCCTTTTGTGATGTCTACCACCCCATCTATAATATTCCGTTAACATTCTTTAATTTTTCCCCTTGACGTACCTGGTGATGTTTGCTTGTCATGTCAACTCTCTGAAAATCATTCAGGTCATGGTCAACATCTTTCTATTTTTCCTGAATATATCCAACGTTCTTTTGGGAATTGTAAAAATAGTATGTTTGAATTTTACACCTAATATGTGTTAAATTTATCATCAGTAGCAGGTCCACTATCTACTTTGTTTAGGTCTGGCTTGTTATATAGGTAGCTGCTTCTCATTCCATGTCACAAATTTCTGCTTTTCTATGCTATTTTAGTCTACACAGACTTTTCACTACCTTCATCAGCCTAGAGGCTGAGTATCTAGCATCTGTTATTTTCCATTATTTCTTTCACTATGTTTTCATGGGGTAAATAGCCTGCAAGGTATAGTGTATTCCTTGGGTAAGGCTTTTATTAACACATACAGATTTATTTATAGATACATATATGTATACATACAGGAATGGTACAGTTCATTTTTCCTCTCTTGCTCATGGTAATGCTGACATCTTCCTGAAACTACCAAGGGATCACCTCCTCAAAACTTCATAGCATTAGGAGGAGGAAGACAGAAAAGTCTAAAAGAAGAATAGGATGCGTCCTTTTGCTGCCCATCAATTTTTTTTTTTGAATGTTCTAAATCTCTTCTTTATGTACAACTGTGGTTTTTTTTTGAACAATGAAATCCATGTTGGTTTATCCTCTACAGTACGTTCAACAATGTGGACTATGCATGAATCAGAGCTCTGAGAATTTTAGCAGCACTGTTTGAAATTCACCTCTGCCGCTCCTTTTTTATAGTGTGGCACTAGTTAGTTAGGATGGAGACAGTGCTGACATAACTGTTTGAACTGAGTCACCAGGTCTGTTATCTGCCACTACTTCAAAGTCTTTGTGATATTCAAGTGGTTGCAGAAGATGCTGCAAAATGGTTTTCTTGTTACCGTTGCTGGCGAGGGACTTCTGTGGTATCCCACACTTTCTTCATGCCTCTGTTCCTCTGCTTTTAGGACCACCCTTCTGTTCAGTGTGAATCGGAGAAAAATGTGGCTATTGTAAAAGAGGTGGTTGACTTTTTGCATTCTGTTTGCAGTACTTTAATAATATAAACTCCTTTTCCAGGAAAATTTTGCATCAATAGAAATATTTGCATCTACTGCTGTTGGATACCTTTGAGAGGGTATGATTCAGGCTAGCATGTAGTCAAGAAAGTGTTGCTGCGAGGTAGTCAGCAATGAGTATGAATATGAGCATTTGAACTGACAGTTGTCAACAAGAGGGCCACTAAAGTCTGATTCACTTATTTGGGTCTTTCTTCTCCCTGGAGCATGCTTAATCATCAGGGTGATATTTACCACTTTCAGTTTTATCGGTCATGCTACATAAAGCAGCATCTGGGGAAGATTTAAGTTTCAAAATGTGGAGAATGACAGGTGACTATAAGTGTACAAAGTACTTGAAGCTGGTGCAGCTTGACAGCAATCTCTTTTGGACAAGCAAGTTATCAAAGTTACAGCAGTACTAATCTTCATACTTTCACATGCAGAAGGACTTTTTTTTCATGACTGAGCTGCTGTTTTAACATACATGAGAACTAAGAGGGCAACCAGCAAGGATCTGTCCATATAATAATTTTGATTAGATCCCAGCATCAGGCTACCTGTAAATCCATGAAAGCTATAATTAATATTTATAAAAAGGATTAATTTTCTGCTTTTACTTTCTTTGGGATGTTTTTGACTTACATTTTGGCCCTATTTCCTCCACTGTATTTTATACAGGTATACACATTCTGAGACAATGACACAGATAGCCACTGTGACTGTAATGTGTAGATTGGTGATATATGTTACCATGGTAAATCATTGGACCTTACTACAGGTTGCAATTTTCTGCAGTGGGAATTAAGAATTAAACAATACATTGCTCTACTGAGAATCAGACTCGGTTATCAGTGCCAAGTGTTGAATCAAACCAACAAGCCAAGTGTTAGAAAATTATCCTTGGAAGTTATTTATACTATCACTTTGTCAAGCCTGACAGAGAAGTCGTTTATTCAGCCATGAGTATGACAGCAGCTTCTATTTAATTTCTTTCCTTCACTATGCATACCTCTTACTATCTAAATTCTCTGGTGATGCTCTCTAAAATGCACAAGAGTAGCACAGACTCTTGATTAGATTCCACTGGCCTAAGGACAAAAAGAACCCATTCCTTTTCCCTGTAGCATGTTTCTCTTTTTATTCGTGCATGGCTTTTGCTACTTGCTCAGACTCTGGGACACTAGATGCACCACCATCTTGCCATTTCTTATTTCAGATGCTGTGGATGTAGGATATTTTTTATTAGTGGTTATTTCCTGTGAATCTTTTTGTTGGTTATTAAATATAAGGTTTTATTTCCCAGCTATGTAGTCCTGTGAATGTGGCACACCTACAAAGCCCAGCAACAAACTGGTAAAGTTACTGTGGGTTTGGGTATATAATCTTTCAGTAAGGGTATTGATTGGGAGGCAGCATACAATTTTGGAGGTGTAACTGCTGTAACGTGTTTTCTCAAGTAAAAAGAGAAGTAGCAGATCAGGAATGGAGACTTACTCTGTATATCACAGCATTCAGAGTAACACAAGTCACATTCCTAGATGGGTATTATTTGATAGTGTGTTTAATGAGCATCTAGTTAAGTATAAGCACCTGCCTGAAGTAGTTTTAAAAGCCATTTGTAAAGCTTTTCTGTTAGTTTGCAGGGCTTTCATAAATTCATTGGGTACTGGTCTCTCTGTGATCATGTCAGAATTACCCCTTCCAAGCAAGCATGGTATATTTGTACTGTGAAATTTATTGATGGCATTTCTTTGTGGAATGCTGACAACTTGCATATCACATAACAGTATACATTTGTACTAAAAGTGGTTTATAAATTCAGCTTTTCATCCTTTCTCCCTTGCTTATTTTTTTTAGAGGGTTTTAGTGGATCAGGGACAGAAGCCAAGTTCTTTTTCACTACAGTCTTGGTAAGTTGTTATGAGGTCTAAACAATAAAACTGCTTTATTTGATGACTTTTTTCCAAAACAGTTTTGGTAAAATTGCTTTATGTATTGTATATTAAAAAGCTTAAGAAAATAACTAAGATATTTTCCACCAAGGATATTGTCTTTTGCTTAGCTTTTTAAAGCATTTCAGAGCCTTTCCCTCCTAAAGCAATCTCTCTGTAGATGAGATTCATGGTTAGCTGAATTTATTATTATAAAAAGGGCATTTGGTTCTGCTTGTTTAGCTATTGTGAAGTAGAAAATAAACAGTATCAGTTGATTAAGAGAAGAAATCTTATTAAAAGATAATCTTTGTTTTGTTTTCTGCCAAATATTTGTTAATTTTCATTGGGATGCTTGCTTATATTTGTCTTTGTTATCAAGTGGGCATTCAGACTTTAAAAGACGACCCCTCAAAGCCATTAAGTACCAGCTTGCCATTTGTTTTCACAGGAAACTGAGAATCTAAATAAATGTGAGGATCTAGCACTCTGTAACTGAACGGAATACTAGCGAGAGATAAAACAAAGCAGGCTGGGTTGGAGGTAGAAATGCTGACAAGAAAGCTTGAGGGAAGCAGTGCTGATTTATTCCCTCTAGATTAAAAGATACAGTTGATAATGTAGTCCTTTGCTACTAGGTTAACTCACCTATTCCTTCTCTCTGGAATAGAGAAGGAATTCTCCTGCTCCAAATAAAAGGAAAAAGCTGAAAGGCAGTTGTGATTGCTGACATTTGTGTGCCTCCAAAACAAACTCTGTTACCTGAAAATTCCATTTGTTGTATGTAGTAGAGGCTATGTACCTGCATACATGAATATCTATGCACGCAAGGGTTTAGTTGTCTGGAAAATCTATTATTTAATTTAGCAGCTTTAGTTTTATAGATAGGCTGACATTTTGCCAGGCATATGCTTGGTTGGCAAGGAAAGGAAAGGATGGTGGCAGCAATAGTGTTTGAGGGTCTGAAAGTGGCTGCAAAATTCACCTTGGGATTCTTCTGGTCACCTGGTTGAGCTGAAGATGGTACCTGAATTGGTGCCTTACTTCCAGAGAGCTGAATAGAAGCTGCAGTTACAGAGAGCTGTTATCAGAACACCAGTGAAGAATTTATATGAAAAACTAACCCATTCAGCTGATTACTGTGTTTTCCAAGGCAGACTTGCTGTGTCCCCAGGTCAGTTGTTGAGCTGGGAGAAAAAAGAATAAGTATCTTCCAAAAGTATACACAAAACTAGATTTCAGTTTCCCATGGAAAGAAATTTAAGTATGCTTCTAGATGAGAATTTCAGCTGAAGCTTGTGCTTCATTTAGAAGAAACCCTAGACAACCTGATAGACATATCCCCATTGAACACTTTTATTGCCAGTGCCCTAGTGCAGCCAAGAGTATGTTGAAGAAAACACTGTATTACAGGAACCCACTGTAATTTTGCCTGAACTCCAGAATGGACACAAGCAGTGTGTCTGCCTGAACTCCAGAATGGAGATACCAACTGAAAAATATGGGTTGCTGGAAGTGGCAGTTCTAGTTCTATGTTCAATCCCAAGTCTTTCGGTAACTCACTTCCAGAGTGTTTACTTGTCTCCTTTCCTTTCAGATGTAGAAACATGTGACTGTCTCAGTGTGAAATGTAAGTTTCTTTGACTGATATATTTTCCCCAGCCATAGCTAGCAGAGCCTCAGCAGCATGTCTGTGTCCCATGTAGAAAGCAAGCCATCATAGCAGCACCTTAATTAAGACACTCTGACTAAATACAATTTCTTTTGAATTCATACTAGCCTTACCTGCAAGACTGACTTTTCCTGGGGAAGAACAATTCCATGTGCCAGTGTATGCAGAGGACCAGCCAGCTGGAAATTGCCTTAGCAGAAACGGACATAGGGGTTCTGGTGGGGACCTTGGGGGTCTTGGGGTTCTGGTGGACAAAAGGTTGAATACAGACAAGCAAAGAGCCCTTGCAGAAAAATAGGCAAACGGTATCCTTGGCTTCATTTAACAAAGTACTGCCAGCAGGCTGAGAAAGGTGATCCTTCCACACAGCCTTCTCTTTTCCAGGCTGAACAGCCCCAACTTTCTCAGCCTGTCTTCATACAGGAGGTGCTTCAGTCCCCTGATCTTCTTCGTGGCCCTCCTGTGGACTTGTTCCAACAGTTCCATGTCCTTTTTATGTTGAGGACACCAGAAATGAGGAGTTCAACAAAATGCTGTAAGGATGATTAAGGAACAAGAGCACCTCACGTGTGAGAAAAGGCTGAGTGAGCTGAGACTGTTCAGCCTAGAAGAGAGAAGACTCAGAGGTATCTTATCAATGTATATAAATATGCTAAGGTATTGTATAGGGTCCAAAAAGGACAGAGACAGGCTCTTTTAAGTGGTGCCCAGTGACAGGTCCAGAGGCAAAGGGAAAACACTGAAATAGCAGAGATTCCTCTGGAGATTAGCATTTACTAATGCTTAGTAATTGCTAAGTAAATGCTAATGTCCAGAAGAACATGCATTTTTTACTGTAATGATGACTGAACACTGGAGTACGTTGTCCTGGGATGTTGTGGAGTCTCTGTCTGTCTAGACACAGTCCTGGGCAACTCGCTACAGGTGACCCTTCTTGAACAAGCGGGTTGGGCTAGGTGACTTGCAGGTGTCCCTTCCAACCTCAGCCATTCAATGATTCTGTGATTCATGTCTTCAGAAAAACTGACCTTTGTGTGCCCTCTTGTTTTCCTTTCGGTCTGCAAATACAGTATCAGAAGCCTCCTTGTTTCAGTTAATATCAAATGTGCATAATAGCTATTTTTGGTTATCAACTCAGCTACTGCCTAGAGGTTGCAGCTGCTAAAATTGTACTGAAGTGTTAATGTTGCTTCAGGGTTGTGTTAGGAACAGCTGGTATTTTTATAGGGTTTTGTATGGATTTATTACCAAGAAACATTTTTCTACTGAAATGTTTTTTTAATGGCAAGCTAATTTGCCAGGCTTTATAGACTATACACTAGGCTTTTGTTGTTGTTGTTTTGCTTTCATGTTTCGTTTTGGTTTTATTAGTGGGTTAGTATTAAATAAATAAACAGTTAGCTGTGTCAGCCAGTGGTAAAAGAGAAGTCCAGGATTTATGAATGTTTAGTGAGGTACTGGGAGCTGAAGAATATTATGCTTTTGGTCAGAAATGTGCCTTAAAGTCCACCAGAGTTTGGGGGTTCTGATAAATGAAATCAGAGCAAAAAGCTTGTTTGCTTGTCTGTGTGAAAAAGTGGTTCTTTTTAAACACAATCTTTCTATAGGCTGCATTGGGAAAATTCTCAAAGCATTTTTCTCCTGGATATAAATATGTGACTCAGTGTTTTGAACAAGTATTACTTTTCATTTCATGCAAAATTCAGCATGTGCCAACTTGCTGTTCTTTCTTACTGATTTTGCCAGAAACAAGAATTGTTTGTATAAAACTACCATCAACTGGGATAATTGTGGCATATACTCCTTCCTTTCTAACATAAGCTCAATATGTTGCTCTCACTGGGACCACCAACTGATGACATGTTCAGTTGTGCTTGTCAATTTTTATTGCAATATTCTCTCACTTTTCCATAGATTAGGATGCTATGTAAATTCGTATTGAATTGTTAGAAAAATTGACTTGAGGCTTGTCAGCTTAGTAGGCAAAATAAAGTGGAAAACCATGGAATCAATAGATTTGAATTTTGCTAGGGAGGTATGGCATTGCCAAAGAAAAGAACTCTTATGCCTTGACACTTCATGCCACGCCATTGCTACCTTTCTGTACCATGTTGCAAAGGATGGGTTTATAGGGGAGCAGGTAATTCCTGTAACTCCATCCCACAATTCCCCTAGTTCAACATTTAGACAAAACAAAACATAGGCAAAGATTACAGCAAAGTCTATTATTTTCAGTACAAGGCAACTACCTATTTGGCTCATGCCCAAAGCTGTTGATGCTTCTAAGCAATGGCTGGTGATGACAGTATAGGAGAAAAAGAGCTGGACACCTAGGGATTACTCCCCCAGCCCTACCCATAACAAAGCTACAAAGTTGCAAACAAAAGGACCACTTACAACTAACGTTAATCGATTCAGCTGAATAAGGAAAGGGTAGCATGAGTATTGCCAGCTTGAAGTGCTCAAGAGCTGTCTAAATTCTGACATTCTTTGAAACCATGACTTTTGTTTTATTTAAGAAAAAAATCTTTTAAAAATAGAAGACTATATAATTTACTTTATGAGCCTTTTCTGTGACTGTGGGAGCTAAGCATAATAGATCCTTGAGCTAGGGCCTTAAGTAAGACACATGAAATATTGAGACACTTTTATAAAGCTGAAGCAATCACTCTAGAGTTAGACAGGGACATCACCACCCTCTTTTCGTGGTTAGGAAAGCAGCCTGGAATCTGTTGTCCTTTAAACTGAAGTTCTACTGCCAGAGGGTATTGGGAAATATTGCTCTGGGATGGAGAATGGCATTTCCTGTTGTGGCAGGGAGTGTCCTCGTATCTTCCGTCAGTTTGTGTAAGAAATATCAGTGTTGTGATGTGATTTTTCTGTGTACAAGCAATGCTTGTTGACTCTTATTTATGTTTAAATCCATAACTGGCATGAGACTTTCATTCATCCTTCCACTGTCAGTTTAGTCTAATGAAGCAGCCAGGCAGTTCTCCTCACTGGAGCTTTAAAATCAGAGGAGCTTTAGCAGGCATTGCTTACCTGAAGCAGTAAGACAAATGTGAAACCTTTCCCTGTGGTTGAACTGTGAAGCTGTCATAGGTGCAGAAATGTTGCTTTTGCTTTAAAAGTAGACTGACACAAGACTTATGCCCACACTCCCTCTAATGGAATCAAACTGGGGATAAGGTGATAAAATATTCCCCTTGCCCTCAAAACCACGTAGTTTCACTTTGCCTCCTTCACTTTCCCCTCTTTTAACTGTATTTTCTATCTCCTGGCTGCAGAAGCACTAATGACTGATGGAAAGAGTAAGAGATGTACTCAAGCCTTTACGAGGTCACACCCCCAGAAAGGAGAAATTAATGAAATAAATTGAATAAACAAAGGACTGAAAATGCTGGAACAGACATTCTCTGGGCCTAGAATATGCCAGCACAGGCAATAGAATACAAACTCTTTTAGAAAAAGCAGAGGCTTCCAAAATGTTGCTGCTTCTTCCAAAATGTTCCTCAAAGGGAAATATTAGTGAAGGGAAAGGGACACTTAGGTCTGATCTGGGGGAAGGAAGAGGCTGAAGGTTTGTTGCAATCGTTAGACCTTTCTTTGCAATGGAGTAACATTTCTTGTTTTAACCTGTTGTTTCTGATGTTGTTGAATGTTAGTTGCTCTGCAGGCTTGGAAGAAGGTGTTCTTCAGTGATCCCATGCAACCTCCTGGTGTTCTCACGCCAGATTGCTGTAGGCTATATTTATGCTTCCCAGAGGGTTTGACAGGTCTACAAGCCTTAAAAGAAAGTCAGAATCACATGGCAAAGAAGCAATATTATGAGATAATTGCTAGTGTGTGGCTTGAGTCTTATGGCATGAAAAAAATTAAGATGAAATATAGGCAGGATCTGAGCTGTACAAGAGGTGCTGAGGAACTTGAGTTTGTCACAAGGAGTGAGAAATCAGCATAGTTTGCTTAAAAGGTAAGGGATGACAGCATGCCAGGAAGACCTGAATAATGGAGATTGAGAGTTGACCATGGAAAAATTACTATAGCTCTAGAAGTAGATGACTTCACAATTTCATTTTCTTAATGAGAAAATAGAAAACTTAATGGAAAAACTGAAGCAGAGAAGGAGGCTTGACACAGATTCCGCCACAAGCTAGCTTCAGAAGAGAAATAATTTCCATTGTGAGCATCCAAGAAATAAAACAGAGGTTTGATTTCCACCTGGAGATGCTTAAATTTAGATAAATGGTTCAAAATTATACTTGGAACCAGAGAGTTTAATCCAGTGCTTGAGATGTCTCCTCTCATGAAAATTTGTGAGCACTATGAACATGCCAATTGTAATAGTTGGTCTCTTTCTATTATTTTGTTGTCCTGGAAAGAAGAAAAAAGATTGGGACACAGGAACACATTTAAAAAAAAAAAAATACAGGGAAAATTCCATTTGTTCATTCATCCAAAACAAGTACCTGTTTTGATAAAAAAAAAATTAATCATTTTCGTCAATTATAACAAGAAGCACAGGCAAAGAGGTTTTACACAGAATATTCATGACAACTTTATGCCAGCTGAATTGTTGCACTTGAATGCATTTATTTTGCTGTCTCAAAATAATTGAAGATTTTGTACACCAGCTTGGATAAGAGGCCAAGAGAATAAAGTTTCTAGAACTGGAATGGCAGAAACTTTTTATGTTTTCTTTTAATTCTTATTGAGCTGATTTCAACATCTGTGCCTTAGGTAAAACAAAAACAAAAACAAAAAAACCCCACCAAAACGAAAACCAAACAACAATATAAAACCCAACAACAAATCCGAATCCAATTCTGCAGCCCAAAACCAGACAGTCTACTGACCATTTTGCGTGTTGAAATCCACTCTGTTTTTTGTAACCTCTGGCTAACAATCCTTAGTTAACTTTTCTTTCTGAAACTAAGGCTTACGAACATCAGTTGCTACAAAGCTCATGGAAGAGTATTTTTGACAAACAGGCTTTAAAGGTTTCCTTTCTGTGTAGTAGAGGACATGATGCTTGCGATGACAAGAGAAATACCACTAGGGAGCCAAGTAGTATAATATTGATAGTGTGTGTAGTATATACTGATTTTTCTTATGGCTTTTTCTGTATGCTGTTACATACTGTACTTCTTTTTCCTGTGTAACATTAGTTTTCTTACTGTCCTGGATTTGGAGAAAAGCTTGCAATCCTATAGTCAGAAACCAGACCAAGAATCTGAAATTTGGGGGTGAGAATGAGGAATGGTAGGTCTCTAGTGCAGGGTGAAAGTGCATCTCTTTCTGTTTTGTTTCTTCTAGACCTAGACAAAAGACTGAGTGAATGATATTTTTCTCTCCATTAAGTGATTTCTTAAAATGGCAGGGTAGGAGAGAATTGTTTTTAGTTAATTTAAGAAGAAGCAATGTTTAATTTTCATTTTTTTAATTAGATTTTGTGTTGCATTTTATGGTTGGTGGTTGGAATATATAGATACATTAATTATTTGTTATTGTTATTTTGTGATTTTGTTATTTTGTTGTTTCATTATTTCGTTATCATTACTGTTATTATTATTAACAGGTTTTTTTCATCCTTGAACTGACTATAGCTATGTGGCCAGATGATCTTCAGCAACAAATCAAAAGGAGGTGGAAATGTCCAGCAGGAATAAAAAGGCAAGCAAAGCAAAACTTGTCTTGGAAGAAGCTTTAGACATGCAATTTAAGGCAGTGGAACAAATTCTGTAGTTCTTGTCTCCATATATGTGAAACAGAAAATAGGTATTTATTCAAGCTGTTTTCACTGTTAAGATAGAGATTTCTTCTGCAAACAAGATTCTGAATCATTAAAGTGTGGGCCAGATTTTATAATTCAGAGACAGACATAAGGAAGGGAAAGTACACAGAGAAAGCCAATGAAAATTAATTAGGTAATAATTGGTGAAACTTGGTGAAAACAGTTTTCTTCCTTTTGCTTCTGCAATTATAACAATTTACTTTTACATTGAAAATGCTAATGGAAGAAAAATACATTGCTCAACAGAAAACTTTATCTTCTTACTAGATAATTGGCTAGAAAATTTGTATGCAAAAATTTGGTCAATTATCAAAAGCTGATGTTCTATCTTTTGCAGAAATACTTGACAAGAACCTAACTGTGAATCTCTGCTGAGAAATATAGCACAACTAACCTCTTCAGAGTGATGCATACCAGGAACTCTTTCTTGCTCTCATCTCTTAGACATTATGTGAAGGAGTGGTCAAGTCCTCAACATAATATAAGTGGACAGATTTAAAGAATATAACATGATTTTATTTTAGTACCTTTCATTTCTCCATTTCATAAAAGCACTTTTGAAAGCAAGAAACTAAACTCTGGTCCTTGAGTCACTATGTGTCTTGAAATTAAACATCATTTTGCACTCAGCCATAGACTGAAGGGAAACTTAATTACAAGAATAAAATTAGGGCCAGAGAATCAGTCAGGAATTTAACAGCTTTGTTCACCTTGTCTAATCTGTAGGTGTTCTTGAAAAAATGGCCCACTATCTAAATGTGGTACAAACTTTATTGAGATTCTGAAATGTTTTGATGCATTTTACCTTTATTATTTTCATAGCCTTTGAATTTTTGGGGAGCTGACCAGCACTGGAAGTGCCAAGGTACCTTGAGAGATGCAGCTGTTGAGAAATTTCCACTTGGAGCAGAAGTGTTGAGAATCTTGAAAGACAAGCAGTTTTTGTATTAAATCTACTCCCATTTGCAGACGTCAGTGGTCCGAATTGCATTTATTCCTGCCCAAGTCAGAAGTAGTAATACTGAATTCAGTAGGTGTAATGCAAGGTTCAAACAGTGAGAGTGAAATCTAAATCCAGCCTTCAAAAGGTTTGATAAACTTTTTTAAAGATGATTTAAAATTCAGCGTGTTTTTTTAAACTGAAATAAATACAAAAGTTTTAAAACTTTTCTGTTATGTAGAGAGCTCTGTTTCATGAGAGACAAAAGCTGAAAAAAATATGTTATCCCTAATAAATAATAATAAAAAAAATCCTTGGGGAAGTTATATTCTTTTACTTTTGAGTTGTCATTTCTGCCTGGAGAAGTACAAAGTTGCTGAGTTAAATTAATCAAATTCGTTGTTGGTTCTTGGTGGTGTGATTAGGTTTTACAGCAATTTTCCAGAGGTGAATATGGAATCTGATCACTGTTAGGAAATACTCTGTGTGTTTTTTCATTAGCAAAAAATATACAACTGTAGTGGATCTATGAACTCATAAGTGTTGCTACCCCATGTGCAGGCACTGGATGTGGAGTAGTCTAGACATTAAGAATGATTAAGGATCTCACCTAATCTTAGCTGCTCGTCAAATGGCAACTTTTACTTCAATTTGTACACTACTCCTATAAGACTCCTTTTTTTTTTTTTTTTTTTTATGATCAGCAAACTTTCATAACCACTTTATTCTCTTTCTCAGTTGCCAAAATAATGTAGGAATTCCATTAAAGTGCAGGAATGATCAAAACAACCTGGTTTTATATCCTCTGCATTTGAGGTCAGGACTGTTTGAGGTCCCCTAGAGCATATTCTTCTGTGACTCGGATGCAGATATAGATGTCAGTTCAAGCTGATGGAGCTGTTCTAGGTAGCTCTAGATTGTCTGGACTCTACTCAGAACTCAGGTAGAACACTGATTTGTTCAAGTGATGTTGCGTTGGTATAAATATTCCATTGTTACCAACTGCATCTCCCTTTGATGGTTGTAATATTTCTTTCAGTTTAACATACTGATCTAATCTTATCAGTGAACAGTACAGCTGAGCTATCACAGCTTGATACGTTTCTTTTCATCATTCTTATTTGTCACAGTCTTTTAGGTATTTTTAATTCATATAACGTCACTATCCAAGTTTATGTGAATCAACTTTTTAAGATATTGAAATAAGTTAAATGTTCACTAGATTCAAAACTATTATTTCTTGTAAGTTTTCTCCATCAACTATTTTTGCACATCCTACGGCAATCACGCTCACCTGCAAAAACTGTTCTTTGAGACTATGCTCCTTATTTTTTAGCCTATATAAATTTAATGATTCATTTCAATGAAGTGTCACTACATGATTTCAGGATAGATGAAATTTCTATTTACACCTTTTTGAAGGTGAGAATTGTAAATGAGGCCTGAGTGCAGTAGCTGAACAGCTGTATGAATGCATAGTACTCATTGGCTGTTCACTGAACCACTTTCAGTTTATCAGTGCGCCACATCACTTTGATAAGCTCAGATATATCATATTGCCGTTTAGGAATTCCTAAGTCAGTGATTATATTTCTAAATATACAGTTTTGGTGTACTGCATGTGATCCTGTGTTCTGCTTCTTCCAAGACCTTCCTGGATACCTCATCTGAATACTGCATTTGATGCTAAGAAAGTGTAAAAAAAGGAAAAAATCTTCAGGTTTTACACATTTCTCATGCCTTTAAATTTATGTCATTATTATTTTTTTCTACTGTCTGCAAGCTGATCATAAGGGTGCTGCAAATTCTTCATACTGCATTCCAATATTTGCATTTATATGCTATTTCCCTGATAGATGTTTCGAAGCACTTAATGCAGATAAAGGTGTTCTTCGTCAGGGATCTTTTTGCTTTTTACTTCACAGGGTTGTTCTTTTTGTGAAAATGCAATGAAGCAGCAATGATTTTCCAGCATTCTTGTTTCTGTTTGGTAAGTACAAGAACCAATAGGAACCTATGCTAAACCTCTTGATTTGTCAGAAGGCTATGCTTGATAATGCCTTTCATAGCGAATTATATTCACAAGCTGCACCTTAAGCCTAGCTGCTATAATTTTTTCTGAATGTCACAGGTGCACCTGTAAAATGAGTAAAATTAATTTGTTCCAGTAACTACTGCTGTACCACTGTTTCTGTTTCTGTCACCACTAAAGGTGGCCCTAGGAGGCAGTGTTAAAAATTGCTGCAATAGCTTTAGTGTTTTAAGACAAAATCTAATATATGGGAACACTTTTAGGCAGAATGTGTATGTTCTTCAGCATTGTGCAGCAACGATCCTAATCTAGACTTGTGGAAGTATGTAAAGGAGAGTTTAGGATTAAAAATTTGCTTACTCTAAATTGTTTTTGTATTTATGTCGATACATAGACATTAACCTGTTCAACTGAATGAGGTGTGATATGGTTTGATTAGTAAAAAGGAAAATAGTCACAACAATTTAGATAGTTCAAGATGCTTTTCACTAATAATGAAGTAGAATATTGAAATGTAATAATAATGCAAGAATAGTAATATGATAGTAAGATTGATCTAATGATACAAAATAGATATATGTAGCCATATCTCAATTGATATGGCTAACAAATGACTATGAAATTATATGACAAGTAGATAAAGTACAAGTGGGAAGGATGATTTTTTAAAACTGTCTCCCAGGTAATGTCTGTTCTTGCACATGACACTAATTTGAGCAGACTAGGCTTTTCGTACAGGAAAAAGGACTTCATTTAAGGAAACAAGGAGAAGTTGCCATGCACACCCTGAGCTACAGTGCTCAGATCTCACTGTATGTGCAGTCCAATCCTTGTTGATCCCTCTGAGCTGCATGGTGAAGTAGTTTCTCCATACATATTCTGTCACTTGGGGAACCATTATACAAGTAAATACTGCTCCTCCTTTTCTTACTCCTTTGCCTCCATAAATGGCTATCTGCTTTCATTGGCTTTCTATGCATAATCTGATTTGGGTTTTTTTTCAGGTTTTTAATAACTGTAAGTGGGAAAGCACACTTGAAATTTTGCATATGAGAATACACTTGCTATGAGCAACTTTATATAAATGGCATCAAGCCAATTACCTTAGGGATAAGATTACCTGGAGGTTGAAGTTTCAGAGGTTCACTCTAGCACAACTCTTTAAGACTCATGTCATCCTACTTGCCAGGCTTTCTAATGGCAAGCAAGAAAACAATGACTTCTATTAATACAATCAATTTCCTCTTGATTTCAGTAAGCCCATGGTTTTCTATAATTTGATAATAGTAGTGCAAGTTAATTGAATTTAACTTAATCAAAACTGAAGGATGATATGGTAATGATGGATAAAAAGGCTCTAAAAAGGCTGCTCCAGATTTCACTACCTGACAAGCTAGAAACTAGATTTTTTTCTGTTATCTCAATAACAGTTTTCATCTTATTACCTGGTTTTTATACTCTAAATTAAAGCACCCTTTTTCCTCTTTTGCTTACAAGTTCCTCCTGTTCTTTGATTTACTTGTCTAAAAACAAGCTAATTTCATTTAACCTCTCCTCATATGATGTTCTAGTCATTGCTCAGACCATGCCAGTACTAATTCTCTCCATTTGTTCTAGTCTGAGTTTCTTGTATCTAAATATGTGTGGTGAAAGCTGTATTTTAGGTTAAGCATCACATAGTGATGCACACATCACATTTGTATTTGCCTAGTTCAACTAGAAACAGCTTGACTAAAACACTTTCTAATGATTTTCATATCATAGCTGCTTCTCTTTGCTGATTACTGGTCTTGCCAGTAATCTTGTGATTACTGTTCTCTCTCCTTCAATTGTAGCTGATGCATTTAGAACTAGGAATTCCTGTAATTTCTTCAGCTCAGGACCTTGTATTTTATTTTACCACTAAATTTCTGTTTCTTCATGTTTCACAGTAATCTGTTTTTTTTCAAGGCGTTACTCCAGTTGCCTCTCAAACAGATTATCCTCCCTGTTTTGTGATGTTAACCAGTTTCTTAATTTGGTTACATTTTTGTGCTAAAGAACTTAATGAAAACTTGCCACGCAAGATCTGTATTTATATAGCAGGGTTTTCTCTTTTCTGGTCATTAAATAAAATAAATTTATTAACTGCTTAATTTTTTACAGGCCAGGTTAGCTGGCAGATATATATTTAAAAGGCAATTCTGCTTTTTCCAGAACATAAGTTATAGTTATCTTGAAAATGAAAGATTGATCTAACATATCAACTAGGAATTACACCTGTATTTTGTCATGTTGTGGAGAGGAATTTACTTTTTTAGAGAAATTTTTTCATGATAATGACAAGCCATTTACATGTATTTTCAGCTATTTCTATGCCTTGCAAGTTAGTATTATGTTGAACCTGTTCTTTATAAGTGGTGGTATATTTCTTAAAATCAACAATAACAGGTTTTTTTGTAGGACTAATATTGCTCATTATCTTACTAATTTCTATATACCATCTGGTATGTAGGAAGGTCAGAAGACACTTCTGTTACCTATGCTACACCTTAGTAGTACAAACACTTAAAACTCAGGTTCCTAAAGAAAACTGGCATTGTCCATATAGGTGTTGTACTACCTCTTCTGCCTTTTGGTGCTGTATTCTGAATGAGAGAGGGTGGTGAGGCACTGGAATGGGTTGCCCAAGGAAGTTGTGAGTGCTCCATCCCTGGTAGTGTTCAAGGCCAGGTTGGACAGAGTCTTGGGTGACATGGTTTAGTGTGAGGTGTCTCTGCCTATGGCAGGGGGTTGGAACTAGATCATCTTAAGTTCCTTTCCAAGCCTAACGATTCTATGATTCTACTTGTGGAAAACACAATACAGTATTTTCTCCATGAGCACATCTAACACAGTTTCAAGGGTGATGACCACTTTTATTCTGTTAATCTCAATGACACATATACCAATTAAAAAACACCCAGAAGAAGGACAGGTTGAAGTGATCATTTTCAAGACATGTTCAAAGCATTAGTCTGGAGTATTTAGATTTTAGGGGACAAAAATTCAGTTATCATACTGGAGAAAAAGAAGATTTTAGGTAGCACCAGTAAACTGAGATCAGGAAATTAAATATTTGGTTGATTAAATGGTTAAATATTTGATTGATTATTAGACATTCAGAATCCACTGAGCATTCCACTGAAAATTTTAAAATGATGCAGAGGTAAACAGAAGAACCTTCAAATTAGGTATGATACAGAGTAAATGGAAGAATATGATGTCTGGAAGTAGTAAAAACACTTCTGATACCATGGGGAAAGTTAACAGTAAGGGAAAAGCCTCGATGCATACAGGAAGGTCTAATGTAGCTAGAGCCAAGGCAAAAAGCAGCAACTGTCTTGCCTTGATATTTCTATACAGAAAAAAACTAAAGACAATGCTTATGGTTTAGTTGAGAGAAATCATGAATATAATCATCAACTAAAAATAGAGATTGATCAACAGAAATGGAAAATTTGCACATAACTATAATGGAATAAACTTACATGGACAATGATAAACCCAGAAGTAATTACACTAATATAAACAAAAGAGAAGCTGTGTATCAGAAAAATATCATGAAGTACAACTGCCATTTATTTTCTTGAGATATGACAGCAGAATGCATTACTTTGCTGGTAACAAAAATGTTGAGGTGGTTTCAAGGACCATATTTGTGCAGGGTGAAGGCATATGCGTATTAAATCTGCTTGTGTGGTATACATTCTAGCCCTTATCATTCTTGTCAAATGCCTGCTCTACAGAATCACAGAAAGTGATCCTCTTGCAAGCCATCCAGCCCAAATGTCATCACTTCAGTCAAGGGAAGAAACAGCAATGCCATGCTGTCACCCAGCACAAGCTTTTGCATCGAGTCTGGGTCTCCTGCATCTTCAGCAGGCAGTGTGATCGCTAGGCTACCACACAAAAAGGTGGTATCTCTGCCAAGTTACTGAAAGACACGATTTTTTTACTGCATTCTGCCAGAAAACTGTCTTCTTTGGCTGTAACCTGGCTCTGAACTGCCCAGTGCTGCCAAAGGAGGGAGATCTCGATATACAAAAACATCCAATTCCAGACAGATGAGAAAATTTACGATGGAAAGTGAGAGGCTGCTTTGTTAACGAGAGCTGTAAGCAGATCTCAGCTCAGAATCATTACGCATCCTTAGGCATCTCAGTCCTTCATTAGATCTAAATTTTCAAGTCCTTACACAACTTTTGAAACGTGCTTAAATAATTTGCAGAACAGGAACACATATATATGCTTCTTACTGAACTGAGGTTGTAAGTCAGGCACAAAAGGATTTCGGCTTTAGGCATTTTGTTTGCTTGTAAAAGCCAATCTGCCCCCAAAAGAAACAAGAAATCTCACATGCTGTACACATAAATTTTACATTTAGGGTCTTGCTTTTACTTTCCAGTCAAGCATACTAATGTACCTGTAAATTTAATCAGAAATCACAGCAATGACACAGAATTATAAACTGGAGCTCACCTCAATGTGTGCAAAAGCTCTTCCAAGAAAAAATCAGTAGAGGAGAGGAAAGAAGAAATAACTGCCTTCTGTTAGAACTAAGAAAATATCAGATTCTCCTAGTGGGAAGTGAAGAAAATGAGGTAGAGTATTCTTAGAATTAAAATATACCACAATCCATACAATAGATAATATTAGGTAGAAAAAATTAGATAGAACATACTTTTAAAATCTAGCTTAAAGCAATTGAAAATTAGAGTATCAAACCAAAATATGTGTATCCATAAAAATATTTATTGCAAAAGAAGATTTACCCTATATTTCGTGAATATTATACTTAGCATATAAGTAATACACTCCTGCAGATTTCGCAGAAGCTACACATGATGGTAATACAATCTCTGTGTTTCTTAGAAACTTAAAAATATTCAGCTATCCTGTCTTCTTTTTTGCTCTCACTTTTTAGCAGATGTAAAAAGTTAAAATGTGTCTGGAGAAGTTTTAACGGGTAGAAAGATCAGAATAATCAAAACTAGTAACAGAACTGCATTAATTAATATTTCTGGTAAATGATTAATCATCAACCCTTTGCATAGCCCCTGGCCAAAACTATAAATGGTCTCAAATTGACAACACATGAACCTCCAGAGGTATCCACTAACTTGGGCTGAGCTTGAGGTATTTGTTTAGCTGCAAGTACATAGTAACTTTTAAATAAAAAATTTTATTGCTAAAGTACTGGTCTGGAATATGAAATCACCACACCTATGTTTGAAATGCCAGGTTTAATCATACAGAAGGACTTGTGGCTTCGTAAATTTTTGGTACAGATGGTAGGGATTTCCTGGTGGGAGACTGTGGTGCCAAATGCATTTTACTCCTATGCAGAAGCTCATGTGTCACATGGTACCAAGGGGTTAATTTCTTTACACGCAGAATTCTCTACATGATAATGCACTTTCATGTTCCCCATCTGGCTATTGTAAAATCACAAAGGCTGTGAAGGCACAAGCATGAAATAGAAACCGGTGTCCTGATTTTCAATCGTACTGAGTATCTGCAACTCCCACTGAAGTAAGATGGGAGCCACAGGTGCTCAGTGGTTCTGAAAACCAGGCCTTCTTGGGACATCTTAATGAGCATTTGTTAAAGAATTCTGTATGGTGTCAACATGTCAGTGTTTTTGATCTAAGGTTTTACTAGTGATGGAAAAGCATTTAACTGCCATTTCAAACACTGCAATGTGTAATACATAGCAAAACTGTAAGCAGCATAGGAGAATGAAAATAAGATAACTGGGGGCTTTCAAATGAAACATGCAGATGGAAGGTAGAAGGTACAGACTCTTCTAGACAGTCTGCCTACTGAAGCTAGACAATTTTTGCCACAAGTGAATTTTTATATGAGTTTAAAAATATTTGGACAAATCAGTGGAAAAAAGTCACCACTCTTTTTTGGTTCAGGAAACCCTGAGCAACAAATGACTGGAGGCTGATATAATACTCCAGTACTGAATGCTTTTCCTGTTCTTATCCTCTAAACATCTATCAAAAATTATGTGTAATAAATAAATAGGGACTGTCATTACTGAACAGAGATGGGGATGTGTTTAGTAGTAAAAAAGCTAAACAGATCCATCAGCATACAAGAAAACAGGCATATTATTTGAAACTATTTTCCAAGAAATTCAACAGAACTGGGCCTGGACACTGGGCACTACATATATATACACAGTACGGCCCATGGAGCAAGTTCAACCAAGTACTGAGAGTAGAGCAGCGGCACACTGTGTTCACACACAACAGTTCCAAAGCATCTAATGCTGGAGCTACTGGTCACAGACAGATGGCTGCCAAAGTCTCCCTTAGACCTGGAGACACAGCAATCCAAGCCTTAAAACATCACTGAAAGTGAGCTCATGCTAACACAGATATATTTAAGAGACCAAAATGCCTCTTTGCAGTTCTACTGTAATAGAAAACACTGACTGGTCACATGTAGGAAAGGTTGAAGCACAAAGACAAGATCACTGTCTAAGCACTGTCTCACCCAGAAAGCTTTCCCTTAAGGAAGCAGCTAAAAACTGGTAGGAGTAGATCAGCTGGAGGAACGAATGAATTCAGTGTATTTCCAGATACACTGGAAATGTATTTCCTTTCTGATGGTGTTTATTTCTGACTGAATAGTGTCTGCAGAAGCTGTCCATAGAGCAGATTTTGGAGCAAGTTCCCTGGCATGAGGGAATTTTGTCATCAGTTTTCCATGGCCAACTCTCAAGATTCAAGAATCAAGAAAGATTCATGCATGATGAAGAAATATAAAATATAGTTCTACATTGAAAAGTTGTAGAATCACATAGGTGGTGATTCAGTTCCATGAAGCAAGGACATCATGGTACTCATAGTATTGCAGGGCAGAACCAGATGAAAATGGTCCCATTTTTCAGGCCATTGTAGAATTACACATTTGCTTGTGGCTATTCTCCTACACACAAGTATACACTCAGACTCTGGAAAAAAAGCTTCTTGTTCAGCTCTACTCAGCAAGAAGGAAGATGTACACTAGTGCAGAAAGACTCTTTTGTAGATGAAGTTGTGAGGCAAAACCAGTGGTCCTTTTTGAGTTGAGTAAACTATTTCTTCTCCCACATAACAGAACATTTGCCAATGATACACAGGTATTTCTCTTTCTATAAGGCATTGAAGCCAGCTATGAAAGAAATTAGAGTTTGTTATCATCAGTTTTACCTTTAAGTAGCTGATATATCCGTTCCCTCTGCTGTAATTTCAACTACAAACTAGTGTAATTTTCATCAGACAGATGAAAGTTCAATATTGTCACAGCAGTGTGGCCCCTACAAGTTGGTTAGGTTGTGCTTTTTGAAGTTTTCCACCCTACTGGATGGCACTGAGGCACTACAGCATCCTTATGTACCAAACAAGAGTTAGAACACAAGGTGAAGAAATTATACTCTCCCAAAACTCACTGTTATTCACTGGTTATCAAGTAATTAATTACCTGTGATTTGGTGAGCAGGATCAATTTTCAGAGGTTGTTTTAAGACATGTTTTGCTAGGAAGAAAACCTCACGACTCGATACATCTCATTTCTGTTTACAACAACTGCTCAACTTAGTGCTTTAATTCCGCAGGGAGTATTTTACTTACCTATGAAATTATTTCATTATATCATTTACATCCATTTATTTAACACCAGTTTTGTCTTTCAGAAAATGTATACTATTTAAAAGCCAAAAAAAAAAGGAAAAACAAGCTCAAAACTACTACATCTGTGGAATACATTGCAATGCAGTAAGCATTTATTCTGAGAGCATTGTGTACTTACCAGCCTCACTAACTTTTCCAGACCAGATTTTTGAAGTACAAAATTCAAAATGCTCTTCTTCTAAGCTTTGTATAAAAGGTGTAAGAAAGTTAGGGTCAGTGAATGCATACCTATTTTTCACCGGTGAGGCAAAACCTGTGTATTATGGGATCACTGTGAAATTAAAAGGCTTACAGAGTTGGAGATGCTTCAGAAAAACTCAACAAAAATGAATCAAGTTCTGGAAAATGCATATCTCAGGTTTAAAGGGCAAAGGTTATTATGTTACAAGGTGATTTAGTCTTGGTCATTAGATATCCACATAAGGAAAAGATAATTGATATTTTATGGATTTTTAAAGAGCCAAAGTTTTAACAAGATACAACTGAAGTAGAAGATAGAAAAAATCAAACTGAAAGTGTAGTATTCTGCTATTCTATAACTCAATCATCCAAATCACTTGGCTAACTGAAATCTAACCTGTTGCCACCATGTGCAGTATTTCCACCACAGAAGCTTTGTTTATTGCAAACACTTTATATTTACCATTTCTTTTCATTTCATATCAAAGTAATATTTTCTATCAAACAATTCAACAACTGAGTAAAAAAACCATCATTAATTCCTGCTCTGCTGTTTCCTAGACTAGTAAGCTAAAACTCCTCTGAATTAATAACAGTCACAAGACCCAAAACAACAGCAACAAAACAAAACAGACCACTCAGTTTCAACCATGAAGTCTCAATCAGCTGCCTTTCCAAAGTGAAGCAAAAATACAAAAATATAAAAATTTGGATCAAACACAGGTCATTGACTCAGCATAAAAATTGCAAAAAACCATTTTATTTTGTAGTCTTATTTTATAGAAGAAGGCAGGTTTGTCATACATATTAGCTGCTTGCATCCCTAAAGTGAAGTGTACTACTGTTCAAAATGTGATAAACTCTGTTCTGAATACTTACAATCTATGAAATGTGTTCAATTCTGAGTCTAAGGTGCTATTCTTCATTGAACAACAGTAAATTAAAGCAAGTGTGATTCACAGAAAAATATAAAAGTATTTGACATCCTTTTGCTGCTACACCAGATGTCTTTTTCAGAACAAAAATATAAAGCAGAAAATACTATGGCAAAATATCATTTTTAATTTTCACTCTGTGCTCTGGTATCAGGCTGCATCTCCTTTAGCTACCTAGTGTAAACCTTGCCTAATTTGGCCTCATCTAAACTGTTGCATCAGTAGAAACAGGATAAGAAAAAATCAAAGAAATCAGAAATGTCAGAAAAATTTTAAGATGCACCTGTAAGTTCACATGTTGAGAGTACATAGGTTCATGTAAATATACCTTGGTTTCAGTCTTATCCTGTATCTATTTCTTGCAATTTTGAGTAAAATATGTGAATAAAAGCAGTATCTGCATGACTGTAAATTTAATTCACTCTTTATATCATCTGCTTCCTTTATGCCAGTCGCATTCTTAATGATGTAGTAACAATAAAAGAAAGTAACATACATGAAACTAAAACAAATGCATTCCTAAAAATGGTGTTTCTATCAAACCCAGTGTTTAAATTTGCTTTGTATTTGTTTTCTGTGACTAATAGTGTTTACCAACAGAAGTATTAAAGAGAAACATCAACTGTGAATGTTTATCAGAGAATGTACTTTGAAAGTAAATATTGATCTGTGTTCTACTAATCATGTAACAAGTGAAAAACCCTATCATGTGATCTGTGTTTTCAATCAAAACTAACCAAGTCAGATTAAATTTCTGATAGATTTTACATTATTCTATTCACGCACAACTGAAATGCAAAAATTACAAAGCGAGTAGTTTTGAGAAATTAATACACCTATTTGTGGCCAGTTAAAAAAAAAAAGCTAACTTCATCAAATAAATTATTTGCATCAAATTATGTTTTCAGTTCTACTCCCAAAACACAGAAGTAGCACTGAAAATGTAATTGTCACATCCTAGTGAAGGACGTCTGTCACTTTATATCAAAGTAAAATACCCTGGAGTTTCATTCACATGGCTTTAATTTTTAATTTTAAGGTAAAACATAAAATTAATATTTTAGTACTTTTTCCCCAAAACTTTTAATCTCAAAATGTCTTCAACAAAAATTGCTGTTTTCTTTTATCCTCCAATTCTTCGTCCCAATATCCTTCAGGACTTAAATCCACATGGAACTCAATTTAAAGAACAGAAAATGGGAAAAATGCATTCGTTTCAGGACATAATACACTAAGTGTTGGCTGATGACAATGCCCATTATTCTGTTATGTACAGATAGGATTAAATTCTCTCCAGACTAAGGTAGTCACAGACAGCAGATAACTTCAGCTGAAGAAATCAAGTGAAGTAGGTGAAACTTTTCACATGAAACCTTGGAAATCTGTGTAGGTATTTTCTGTGCCTTTAGAAAGGAGCAAAAATTACCATACTTTCTTAATAGGTTTCTTATGGCTGCAATGCAGGAAGTAATTTATTAGGAATCCTAGACTTCTTTAGTTGCGCAGAGGCTTTTGAGAAATATTGCAGGGGCCAGAGTCTCTGAGCACACTTGGAGGAATGAACAAGAAATCCAATAGCATAGATTGCACAGGAGAAAGAAGCCCCTGACCCTTTACTATTAAAGAGCAACATATGGGCTGAACTCCCTGAGTGTAACAACCAGGAGGACACTTGCCACTCTTTCAACGTGCTGACATACTTTTGTATTTTAATGGATTTTCTTTTTGTTGGTTACTGTTGTGTATGCTTCTACTAGTATATGTTAAAATAGAAATGAAATTGAAAGTGTGAAGTACACCTCAGTTTAAACTACATATAAAAATCCATCATGCCAGCACTGCCCCATTACGCAGAGGCAACTCTGTGCATTAGCATTCATGGAAACAGAGTTCGTGAGTCACCTCAGGGCTTATGCTCCCCATATAGGTAGAGACTGAGTCTGTTGTGGCAATGATACCCTTGGTACTAAGATGGAGCATGCCATCTGCACTGCAAAAAGAGCTCTGGCAGCTAGAAAATTACCAGGGAAGCATTAGCTGTAGCCTAGAAGGGTCAAAGTTGTGATGCCAATAATGCTGTAACAGTATCTTTAAGCCCATTAGAGGAGCACCAGGAGCACAAGCTATTATTCAGGGTGGGAAGAAAAGTAATTTGCAAAACCAGAATTAAAATCAGAAGATGATCTTACGGGTTTTGTATTCCTGTTTTCAAATTAAGCAATAAAAAGGAGTGTGAATTTTATTCTATTAATTCGTACACAGTATTCTCATTCTTGTGTAGTCAACAAGGGGTGAATTAATGTTACTTAGTTCTGACACTGTTGTGATTACAAAATGCTAATTTTAAAAAATATTTATATTGCTAATTAAGGAAGAAGGTCAGAAGTTCTAAGCTCTGGCTGCAATCAACACAGTTCACTGCTCTGAATTTTAGAAGTTCTGAGCTGTGAATTGTGCTGATTGCAGGCACCACTCTGGGTTCTTATTAACCAGTCAACCCATCCAATTTCTACCTGCCATTTTTTAATATATTCTATTGTATTACATTGTGCAAACCCTACCACCATGATACAAACATTAATATTATGAAGTACAACAATAAAACTCATTTTGTGCCAGCATAAAAAGTACATATGGATTTCAGAAATAATAAAAAAAATAAAGGCAATAAAGCTATGAACACTTCATCATGCATGAGAAGAAAAGTGAGCTAGTTGTATAGAAAAGATACTGAAGAACCAAAACAAAGTAGAAAGACCAAACGAAGAAAATCCAAAAGAAAAGAGGTTATGAAACTGTGTGCCTTTGTCTCTATGCTTATCTCAGCTGAGATAAAAAACTCAGCTGAGCTGTATGCAAACAACATAAAACAATCACAGGACAGAAATAATAACAACAAATGCAACAGCAAGTGGTGGTAGCCTGAAACATTTCCATTTAAAGCATCAGGTGGGGGCAACTGAGAGAAGATGATGACTGAAAGTATTTTTCATGGAAAAAACACATACAAATACAATACGAAAGACGAAGAGTCCGTGCATATAATGAGGTGTTTTACTTGCATCATGTGAACAGTAATTTATGCACTTTACTAATATTTATTTTTAATTACTGGGGTATATTTTTGTATTTTTTAGCTAGTATGGGCAGAATAAGATTTTTCAGGGAGGAATTATTATTTTGTAGCTAAGACAAATGTTATACATGATGAAAGACTTCAATAAAATTATGCAAATACTCTTACAAGTGTAGAATTTCTTCCTTTACCCACAGCTGACTAACAAACTTTCAAAGGATACAGATAAAACGCACAGGGAGACCTGCCAGCCCTCAAACATCTCAGTTACAGAATCACCACAGGTAGAGGTGGAAAACAAAAGCCCCTATCCTGATTGCATGGTTTGTGCAACCCATTTGAAGATTTGATCAATAATCTGTAAACCAATTACTCAGTTCTCATCTATAGATCCAGCCAACAATTGGAAGAGGCCTAAACTTTCAGCTCAGTATTATGGTGTTTCAACTGCAAAATTCTGTCATATTCTGTTATTTCAGGATTATAAAGAGGTTAATAAATATTCAAATTTTAATACTGAACTATATGTTTTACTTTATTTTGCATAGAAATTTGTCATGTTTACATACAAGCAAGTATACAAGTTCAGTCTTTTGTGAAAGTTTAACACACATTTTTTATTTCAGTGCAAAATTGTAAGCACTTGTATTATAAATGGGTCTGTACATTTTATATTACTTTTACAAGCTACTTACAGCATGTACATAATGACACCTATGCTCCAAATGTCACACTGTTGGCTGTAGTCATAGGCATTGAAAACTTCAGGGGCTGCCAACCAAGCAGAAAAAATAGTATTAATAATAGACAAAAGAAACTTTTAAATGCTTAAACACAAAGCATGAAGAATGTGCTGATGTGGTATAATTTATTCCCATATGTAAAGGGGAACCAACAGCAGATGTTTAAATGAATAATGTACAGACCTTAACAATTCATGCTGAAGTGTCCTCACTTTTCTCGTTTAGCTGTTAAGGGGGTGATGACATTGTGACATTAGCTGTATGATTAAACCTAGTATTCTTTTTCTCCACAACAAGTTATTAAAGCAGTATTCATAACACACTGGCTTAAAATACTGCAAGACACCATACAAACTTTTCTTTTTCTCCCAGATGTATGTGTAGTACATAAGAACACAAGGGTTCCGCAAAACAAAAGAGCCTCTCTTTGCACATATTAGCTTGAATGCATCATACGATGAATGAACAAAATCAATGCCAAAATGCTCTAACAATTGTCAAACATATTTATTTATACCTTAGATTAAAAATTCACAAAATGTAATCAATTCATTAATCACTTTATATTATTTCAGTCACATATCAGAAAGATGCTGCTGTGGGGCCATTTTAGTAATATTTTAAGTACTACATCATGGGAGATGTGGTTGTGAGTTCACAGCAAGATCTATGGTTTTCACTTTCAGAATCAATGGAGGTGACTTACTTAGGCCTTATAAGGCACAGAAGATAAAAAGCTTCACACAATAGGAGATTGACACAGACTATTTTATTTGGGGTTGTCGCACTGAATCAAAAAACTTGTTTAGCTGTCATCTCAGGTTTTTATGTTATAGGTAGGTACCAATCTTCTAATTATCATGTTAAGGAATGTAAAATGGTTAACCTAATGGTTTGATAATACTGCAGCAGGTAAAACAAGATTTTAAAGAAGATCTTACCATCAATATTGGCAAACAGGGCAAAACCTACAGTATAATCTCATTTTTTAATGATTATTTTAAGAACATTTTAAACCAGCAGTAATACAACCTATTAATATCCTAGGAAAACTTATAGGCTCACATAACTTTACATCCCATATGCATTTCAGACACAAAGTAAAATGACCGAATCAGGAAGTT
>JBCJKH010019678.1:8368-24416 GCA_039877255.1 Loriculus beryllinus
TGAGCACATATCAATATGAGCTATGGGGGGGAACTGAGGGGAAAAAAAAGGATCATTTACTTGCTTTTCAAAGACTGTTGGTAAAATTCCTAAGGGAGACCAAGTGCCAATATTAACTGTCTTGCTGTATTACTTTTAGACACTACTGCCTGGGTGAATTAAGTCAAGTCTTCAAGCAGCAGCCAAAGATAGCTGCAAGCTGAAAAAGAGGCACTACATTTCCTTGTTTTGTGGTGAAACTCACGAATTTGTGGAGATTGTCTTTGCTCCAGGTTTTGGGTTTTTTTTATATCTCTCTCTCTTTTTCGCCTTCTGGGCTATTTTTACTCTTTCTTATTTGGCTTTAGAAATGTGTTTAGTAACAGGAAGGCAAGGTAAGAAACAAGCATCTGTTGAGAAAAACCAGGAAAGTAAAAAAACGTGAGTGCATCCATGTATACTGTATCTATTTATATGTATACATACATGTGAGAGTATACATACGTATGTAAGTCATATAAGGAATTTTCATTACTCTCTATTCCAAAAGATATAATTTAGTAAAAGATAATAAACAGCTCTTGAACAGTGGGATATAGACTAGTGAAAACAGTTTACTGAAATTAATGATGCTGGATTGAACTAAACCTTCCCTTTGGAATTAGTGCCAGACATAGTTTTCCTGAACCCTGTCCAAGTGCCTGAGCGACAGACAATTTTCATTCTATTTGTGCTAAAGGCTTATGACTAGTGCTGGAAAATGAAGCCCTTGCCCTTGATCTCAGTGCAGATTAAAAAAAAAAAAAAAGAAAAAAAAGAAAAAGAACTGTGCCAATTTGTTTCCTCTGCCAATAGAAGCCCTTGTGCTTGTGCTTGTGCTTTGGGTAATGCAAAACAATGAAAAGTTCACACGAAAACTCCTCATTGAAAGGAAACCCACCAAGAGCCATGTTCTGTGCTACATTCATCAGCTCATTTCCGAGAGTCTCACGATGTCAGCAAAATGCAGAGGGTAAGGGCAGAAAATATTTACCAGCCAGCAATCCTGTCTTCTGTTTCTATTCCATGTCTCACTGCTAGGCGTTTGATGATGATTGCTAAAAAAAACTCCACTGTAAATCTGCACAGTCTCCCTTCTGCTAACAGCCATCTCCCATGCTCAGGTATTGCATGTAAATTTGGGGCTGCTGCTGCCGGAGCTGTTGTCAGAGCTGATTCTATTTCTGAGGGATGAAATACACATCTGACATACTCACCCCCCCCCCCTCTGATTTACAAACAGTGCCTATACTGTAGAGCTGTCAGCCAGCTAATCTCTGATTGCTTTTTCCTAGATTATTAATAAAATTAGAACCCCAAGCAGAAGGCGTTTGCTTTCATTGTACAGTCTGCACTTGTGACATGGTACATGTGGAAAATTTTGAGTGCACTGCAGTGAATGGTCTGGGGGTTAGTTTTTAGCTTCCGCTAAGTACCTGGCAGGCTGCCACGGCTGAAGGATTCTGGGAACTGAAAGGCTCCCAAGTACAAACTGCCAGCATTAAGCAGTCCTGACAGCTCTGCTCCTTCCACACTTGGCAGCAGTTCAAAGTGCTCTTTCATTTGAAAGGCTGGAAGGCTGCCATGTGCAATGCAGATTTGCTGTGCCTGCTCTCATAAGGAACTGATAAATGCCGTTGCTGTTGCCATGGGGACAGGAGGCTATCAGAATGGCCTTGTGATCTGCAGCCTCTCAGCTCTGCAGGCTCCTTTTTTTTTTCCCTGAGATAGTGAAATAAACGTTATAGAGAAGGTTAACTCTTGAAGGACAGGAAGCACTGCCTTGAAAGGACTGGGTGAGCCTCTGTGCCTGGCTCCGTAAAAGCTGGGAACAAGATTAACACATACCTGCCAACTGTCCCTGTTTGGGAAGGCCTGGCCCCAGGGATTTTTTAAGGAGGGAGGGAAGAAGGCAGGGAGAAAGGGAGGGAGGAGGAGGAAAGACCTTCTTCTCCCCACTCAGTGCCTTCATATTTCTTTTCCAGCTCAGGTTCTCCCAACATAATTAAAAGGCTGCCCTCTTTCTTCCCCCTCACTATCCCCACGTACAGTTTTCAGATGCTGGGGAAATGAATTAATTTACTATTAGATCCTGTAACATGCCTGATGTCTTTAGCTCTCATTAACAGCACCGGACAGCCAGCAGGATTAGACCCATTATGTGAACTCTGTGTGTGGTTAATGTGAGTAAAAAGAAAGAACAGTGTGATACAAAACTGCATGTTTAAGAGAGATCTCAGTGATGATGCAAGTCCTGATAGTGAATCTCAGCGTCCTATTTCCCAAGATTAAAATAAACACACCCTTGAGCTATGCAGTTTGTGTGTGTATATAAACGACTGTGCACATCTACTGCTGAAAAAGCATAGAGGAAAATATAGGTGGCAATTATTTTTGCCAGAATTTAAGCCCTTTTCCTGTGTCTTCTTTTCCCATGTTATTTCTTTCCATCTCTGTTACAACAATAAATTTGTGCTCCCTGAAGACATTTTGCCGCAGTCCAGTAAACTGAATCCTGTTTAACCAAGGCGAAGCCTGAGCATGACATCATAGCAGGGAACAATGGAGTGCATCACTCCCCTCCCTGACCACACAGCAAACTTCAGGGCAGCAGTTAAAAAGATCAATCTGGGCATGTCTCTGTGTTTACTGAGCCCATATGAAATGCAATAAGCGTGCAGTTAGTGGTATAAAACAATAAAGCATTGGGGGAATTTAGTTCATATTCTGGAGTGTTAGCAATTTCAGGGCTTTGTTTGAAACTGGGCTAAAAAAATCAACCACTCCCCATGTGAACAAATCCCCCCCTTTCTTCTCTGGACATGGGTCTCTGCCTGACAGAATTGTATACTTGTATCTTTCCAACAGATGTGAATGGCATCTAAAATGGCACGTTAAAACTGAACAAACAGAATTTCAACCCAGATTTGACAGATAATCTGGTTAACAACTTCATGGTTAACCTGTAGTGTTTTTAAATAAACACCACCACTCTTACTTATTTTAGTTTCACTTCAGTTTCACTTTTTTCACTGTATCCATTGTTTAAAAGCTTTTTGTTTGCTAGTGTGTTAAGCAAATGTTTGAATGAAGAAAGTGGCCATTTGAAAAACATGCAAGGGAGGATGTTTTAGAAATAACACAGGAATATACACTCTGCGTGTGTCACACATGCACGCGCAAGAGCACCCTTTACCTTTCCTGAATTATCTTTTCGCTTCTGTTTTCAAACAAATCAAGGCATCTGTGACTCTGAGTTTTGTATCTGACATCAGATCCTGCTTGTTAAAATAATTTGCATATGCAAATCTAGAAAGAAGCTCCTTGTCTACATTTGCAGAGTGATTTCAGAATTGCAGACAAGGCTGCATTTCAGAGGGCTCTGCACCCGCCAAGCCAGGCCATAGGAAATATTTCTTCCTCACTGCTTTGGATTTCTTGGGTTTTTTTTTAATAAATAAATGTGAAGTTAACTGTAATTCTACTGTAATTTTTTTACCTGATTCTCTCTGGGTTCTTGCCCACGGTTGTCATGGTAATTTGATAATTCTGGCATGCTCTCTCCACATTCTGTTTGTCTCACTGGATTTCCTGATTATTCCGAAAACTCCTTAAACCCTCCTCCTGTCTCTCTCCCTCTGCCCCCATTCTGGGCTCAACTCTAATTTTTTCATTCCTCCAGTATAAAGAAATGTGTACTATTTTGCTGCAAATCTACTAAGGTGAAACTGTTTGCTCCACTTACCTGAAAATGGAGCTAATGAGACAAGCACACATACTAGAGCAGTTCTTGTATTATCTTTCATAGTCTATGACAGGGGATAGAAAGGGAATGTGAAAAGATAACTGCATATAGATTTCTTGTAAAGTACTTGGATCTTAATCCTATAGATATTATTTAAGGTTTAACTGCTGCATTTCTGACAGCAGAAACATGTATTTAACTGTTGCCTTTTCAAACGTGACAGGCACATTTGTACCTAGAGTGAGTGTGTTAGAATATATTCTCTCTCTGTGACAGGCTAGAAGGAATATTTTTATTCAGGGGTTCAGATGACAATTTATGCCAGAAGAAATAGACTGATCATGCTTTGCATGCACTGTGAAACCCAAAGAAAAATGCACGCTGCTAAGTAATATTTAGCTTGGGTATGTAGTTACAAAAGGTTTATGTCACTGATGTTTGCACCTTTTAAAAGTGCTCAGTATTAGATTGCATATACAAAATCTATACGTACACATTGTAGATGTATACATAATACATATGTATATATATAGGAAGGTACATAAAGTTGCTTTTTGGGAGCAGAGGTTCTCCTCCAGGCACTACATGATTTTTGTGATAAAAGCACAGAGATATCATATGTACCTATGGTTACTTCAAATTATTTGCTTGGGTCTTAAATCTCATATTATTTCCTTTGTCTAGTTGTTGTACATTTAGCTTCTGCGCTCTTCAAGAAAGGTTATCTATTTTACTGTGCTGGTCAATGCCTCATACAACCACACCCTGACATCACTAGAGTCTCAAAGAATAAGGTAAATAATTCTCCACTATTGAGACTCATAACTGAAACTATAGTCCAATTTATTACAATTTAGACACAATTACTTCCACCATACACTATTTTTCCAATGTATCAATGGAATCTGCAATCGCATGGGATTAAAAGTATCCATATCTACTAAAAATGTTCTCAAATTCTGCTATCTGGCCTCTATTGTTTTCTTCTTATTACTCTTCCTTGTACTGGAAAGCACATTTGGGATTTCTTACTAAGTCCTTTGACAGCATCATGCTGTGGAATCTGCTAAAAGTGAGCATTCCAGCTGTGACAGCCTCTCTGCCCCCACCTATCTCCATAATCTAGGACATCTGTGACATCATGTGACAGTCTGTGATATCACCTTGTGACCTGAAAGACCAGAAAAGGTCATTGTTTCTTAGTCACCATAAATTTAAAAGGTGTCACAGGCAGTATCTGGCATGCGACTGCAATGTTCACACTTGATTTTAACTGTAAAAATGCTGCTAAAATAACCTCTTGTACATATGATAAAGGACCTATAAATCTATTTGGAAACTTTTCAACTGTACAAATCTTATTTTCTTCTTACTTTGATTTTCAGATTTCCATTGTTAGTAAAATAAAAATGACAAATTTTATCCAATTCCTATGTAGTGTAATAAATCAGCAATGAACACGTTTTCTCTTATGTGCTAAACCTCACATATCTCCCACTGCTACTCTACAGAAGAAGAGGTTTCAGTAAATCACGTGTGGGACAGCTAATGTTAAAATGTGTTTAAATTCACTTTAAACTCCTATTTATTCATGTATTTCTACAATGTAGATACTGCAGAAGCTCAATAGACCGTATGCTCCATACCTACCAGAAAAATGATGGCCTCTCTCTTCTGAAAGGAAGAGTGAGCAGGGAAATGCTCTATTTTACATACTGCTAACACCTAATTATTTTTTACAAAATATATCTGGTAGCATTTATTATTTGAGTGATCATAAATATTTACAAATTATAGTCTTAAAAGCAACCAACATGCTGATGCTTTATTCTTTCCTTAGAATGCTGTTTGTTTGCATACCTGCTAATTGTTAAAACTCAGTAATCTGTAGTGGTCTTCCTTTTATTAGTGTAAATTAGCAGTCTTGCTTCACGAATTATGAAGGCTTTGCCATGCAAATATAATAGGCTCAGCTATTTCTTTTAAAAGTCAGTGTGCTCTAGTCCATTTTTTTTTTTTTTTTTTTATTACTGTTATCTTTAGTTCTGTGAAGCCTTGGAACATTTCCCAGTCTGGATCTATAGAAAGTTTCCCGGGAAAATGTATAAAGAGCCTGTGTTCTGCTTTCCTCTGTGCTGGCAGTGCCTGCGTGCTTTGGGTGAGCTAGGTCTTTGAAGACCTAGCACATGCATGGAAGCCAGTCAGGCTGAAAAATTTATCAGTTAAGACATTTTACAATCCAAAATCTCTTTTAAACAAAGGTGTGGTTTAGCAGGACTGGCTGCTTCTGACCTCTTTCAGCTTCTTATTGTTGCAGCTGCTATGATGTAAGGCTGAGTACGGTAGAGCTGAAGTAGCTGAGGCTCAGGGAGAAATGCTGAGAACAGCTGTTTTACTGTAAACATTAACAAGGGTTGGACTTCATTTGCAAGCTGGGAGCATTCACAATTTCTGCACAAATAATATGTTGGGAATTTGATCTAGATGTTCACAGCACAAAGAAAAAATCATCCCTTCTATATATTACTGCAGCTTTGAACGAAGCAAATTCTCTGCAGAGAGATGCATCCCATTAAAATCAACAGGGAATTTTTCATGTTAATACACAGCTTCACACAGACGATACAGACATACACACAGGAAAAGAAGAAGCAATATTTGTCTGTTTTAGCTATTTCTAAAGCTCCTATCACGTTGGTTGTTAAGTGCCAATTAGATACCGAAAATATTCAGTTAAAGCAGACACTGATGTCTGCCCGTTATTGCAGAGCTACAGACTCCTATCCAAAAGAGCAGAGAGATTTGAATGCTTTCCCCTCAGCTCAGTGCTGCAATTCATGGATGTTAGGAAAAAAATTTCAGACCTCATTTTCTTCATTACATTCTTGAAGTTGCTTTTTTCTGAAGCAAATGAAAAATCTCAGACAAAGTGACCTTTGCAGCAAGCGGGGACATTCACTGACATCACATACATCTGCATATGCACACATAGACGTGTGGACTGCATCCTCCAGACACTGAAATCTGGGTTCTTTTGCCAAATTATCAACGCAATGGAGTCTGCGAGGCAGCTCAGCCAGCTACTTGCGCATCAGCCAGTGCAGATAGGACAAAGCCTCAGCTGGTTTGCAGCCACTGCAGAGACTGCAATGGCTCTTCCTTTCCCAGATCCTTGTGAAAGTCATATCCTTTTAAAATGGCTAAATGGAGCCTATTTCTCATGGATCCCCAATTAACCAGACTAGTTTCTTGGGTACAGTGGCAGCCAGTGCAAAATACAGTAGCTCTGCTGGTGTTAAAGTTTACACTTGGGACCACATTGGCAGGGAGACAACCCCAGGATGATGCAAGGATGGCTTAAAGCTGCATTTTCACCACCCTCTTTGAGGCCTGCCAAGAACTGCTTGGCCAAAGCTTGGAGTCTGGGCAACAGTCCCTACTTACAGACTTCTTTTAGAAACTCCCCATATTAAATATAAAGCTATATAAATCCTAACTATCTTCCTCATTTGTTACTATTATGGTTCACAGGCTAAGCAGCATAAACTCTGGTCATCCCTTTGATAAAAGACCAAGGCAAACTTGGGATCCAGAAAGGCTTGTTAAAATTCATCACTTCCAATGAAAATCTTAAAAGTCTGGCCTGTGCTGTGGATGTGCACCCCTTTGAACGAGAAATAAAATGAACCAATTGGACATCTGACCTTTCTAACATTCCCAGGACATTTTCCATTAATCTGGAACTATCAAAATTATTATGTCTCGAAAATTCAAAGCTAGTTAGCTACATTCTGTCCTTAAATTCTTTAGGTTTTATGCAGGATAAGGGGAGGTTTTTGGTCTCTGTTCTGTTTTATGGTGCTAACCTATTGCGCAGTTGAACAGCTACTGTCTCCTCCTCCAGAGTGGCTATGTTTCTTCAGATCCTGATTTGTTTCTACATTTTGGGATGAAATAACACAAAATGCTGTCTACCTGGTATATCTGTAAATATGGTTCGCTCGCATTCCTCTTTATAATGGAAAGTAAAAATATTCTGAGTGCCATTTATCCCTGACCCTAGGCATGTTCAAATCTCCAAGTAAGTTTCACCTCCATGTGCGACAATTGAGGTTTTGAAATGCACCTGGAAACATGCATCTTTCCTTCCTGCTCTCTGTCAGGATTCCAGAGCTCTGGAATCATATCTGTTGTGAGTTGCCTTTCCTCTAGTCATATTTTTTATTGAATAAATGTTCAAAAAACTACCTAGTTGTTTGCTTATATCTTGTAACCAAAACAAGGCTCCATCCTGTCCTCTTCCACTGCCCATGCCTGTAATTTCTTCTCAAGCTGAACGGTGAATGGGGCTAAAGCCAGCATACTATTACATTTGGAACCTGGTTCCATCCAGGAAAATGGTACAAATGAACCTGGGAAATAAGCTGCAGCTTGAGAAAGTAATAAAGCATGTTACAGTGCTCATGTGTAACTGGAGATGGAGGAGCTGTTTCCAGAACAGGGACTGGAAAGGACATACTGGCACCTGTGTGATTTCTGAACCACTGAAAGCAAATTCTTTCCTCTCTGCCTTGGCAAGCCCAGAGAGCATATGAAATGCTGTGGTCTGGCCAAAAGAGAGACTGCTCTGGCACTACAGAAACCTCTTCTATAGCACATTCTTTCTGTGATAGTAGCTCTTCTCACCACCTCAAAAATGCTTGCTGAAACACCAGCCCCAGCTGTAGTTTCTACAAGTGGATGAAACATGTGTCACCACCATTAGAACCATCCAAGCAAAGAGTGGGGTATGACACCTCACAACAGTGGGCAGCAAAGAGTAGCCCTGCTTTAGGCAGACAGTGAACATTCAGTATTGGGGCATGGTAATTCTGAAAGGCACTGAATAATCTTTCTCAAAGCTCCTTAAGAAAACTAGGTCCAAAAGTTTGGATTTGGTACTGGAATTCCCCAGTAAGTTGAAACATTTGGCTACAGATCTTCTTGTCTCTAAAACCTGTCAGACACAGGCAGTTGTCCACCAGAAAGCAGGTGAAACCAACAAACTCATCACCTCGGTAATTCACAACACCAGACCACACCGGTTTTCCTGTGTTAAAAAAAGGATTGCCAAGGAATTTAGAGATCTGAGAGAGGCTGACTTCTAAGCATACAGTCCAACCCTATTGACACAATCTGAATTATAAATAACTATTAAAATTTAATAATTTCTTTATTTGCCAGAAATAAACCCTAATTTTTTAAATAAGACTGTATCTGAAAATCAGTCCACCACTTCTGTCCCTCACTGCTGTCCTGCAACTCATGTTGGTGCCAAGGGCCACTTCCAAATGTCCTTCACACCAGTGATCCGCCTCTGGTTGTGAAGAACAGCATGGATATCCCTTCTTGGTGCTCCTTGATGGAATGCTAGGCTAGTCAGGTTTAAGAAAATCACCGCAAAACTGTAGAAGTTTAGGCAGGAAACCAAACTCCCCAAAGGCCAATCGTATTTTTCTCAAATATTTTCCAGAATCCAAATATAAACCCAAAATTCATCTGGAAGGTGTGTGTTTATTAAAATCCAGACAGTCTTTTGGGGAAATGCAGTAAACACCACATTGTAACATAAACATTTTTATTAGAAAAACAATTCCAACGTAGCTTGTTATCTGCAAACAAGCATCGTCAAGCTCCTGTAATGGGAAAATGGTTGCATTTTCCCACAGGTCAAATATAAACCAAAAAATATATCCTAGTCTAAGATGAAGTCTGACCTGATTTTTGAAGCTTTTCATTTTAAATCTGTCTAGAAAAGCAAAAGGAATAATGGAGCACTTGTAAGAAAAAATACCAAAAAAAAAAATGTCAGTGCCAAATACACTGGGAAGGGTAATGAGGAGAAAGTGCATCTCTGAAATAGATTTTTGAGGTGACAGCCTGGGGATCAGTCCAATAAGGGCATTATTTACCCAGAACTTGAAGCCCACAGCACCAAAGTGAAAGTTAATGGGTTCCTAGAGGGGAGCTCAGAATCTCTCGGTCTGTGTCTAGATTTCCTATAGAGAGCATGGGAAAAATTAGGTACCTCTGAGAATGGCATCCAAAACATCTGTTTCTGTATTTTATCCAGTGACTATTTATATGAAATATTTAAGAAAGAGCCCTGAAAGCTCAGAAGGCAATCTAAGGCGCTCTCTGCCAGACGGGTGCTTTAACCAGTACAGTCATGCTTTCTCTTACGCTTTTTCGGTGACTCTCATTCTATCTCTCTGGCCCAGTGAACTGAAATTATTTTCTGCAGCATGGCACAGTTTCAATAGGAAGGGTGGAGAGTGCCTGCCTTCAAAACAGCCTGCGTCTGCTGGTCAGGCCACTCTCCTGGGACGTGTGAGTCGGAGTCTCCTCACGCACAGAACATTCTTGTGCTCATAGACAGGAAACTGTGAGGGTGCACTTGAGAACTCACCTTGTTTTTTCTAATCTCTAACTGCTATTATACAGATAATAAAAGGAAATATTTAACAATAACCATGAAAATTACTGACACTTACAGACACCTTTAATCTTTGAGATTCCAAAGCAAACAGTGGATTATACTGAAGCAAGTTTGCCCTTTGGACCCAGCAGAAGCACCCAAGAATGCAGAAATGAGCTTTGCTGTACTTCTTAAAATGTTGTAATGCATGTTTTTGTGTGAGCTAGATCAACTCTGTAGGCTGAGTCAGAGAAAATTCTGCTTGCACAGTATCATTTCTTGTCCACTCTTTGGATACTTGCTAACAGCATTTCAGCTTTAACCTCTTTCAGCTCCTTGGGTTTTCTTTAGAGCAAAAGTACAGCAGTTGTATTTAAGCCATGTGCAGGAGCTCAGAGGGATAAGTCTCACCCACAAGTATGTACATTCGAATCACGTTACTTACTATCAGTTTATCATCTCCTGGGGCATCATGCAAGCAACAGTGCACAAGCTTAAGCTAGGAGATGAAGAAAATTTCAGCATGTTATTGAAGGTGTAGAGGAGAGCTTGAAGGAAGCAGAAAATAATAAAACATGTTGGATTTTGGCCAAGACGGCAAGAATTAATAATCTGACTTCCAACAGCATAGTATGGGATCTACTGCATCTACAGCTATGGCCAGTTGTCTCTGAGGCTGTTGGTTTCATGTGGATTTGACAGTTTTGCAGGTTGGTCCCCTTTGAATGTACTTTAATTCTAAACTATAAACAAAAGAAAAAAAGAAGGAATTTCTGAGGCTACACATCTCCTGCTGGCAAAGGTACACAGAGCTCACGGAACAGTAGGAAAGGAACTTTCCAGAATATGGATGTCTCTTTTTTCAGCCAAACCAACACTTGCTGCTCAGATAATGACAGCCAGTCAGTCTCAGGCTGCCTCTGTACTGCAGCAGGAGTCCTAGCAGTGTAGGTTGTACTTCCAGGGCTACTACATCACTCCTCCAGCTCCTGCACTTCCATGACAAGCAGGTATAATGGCCCATACTGTGCCTCCATTTAAGTGAGTCTTTCTGCGCCAATCAGCAGACCTTGTGCATTAGCAAACCTTGTATACTGAAGGAACAAGAGCCAAACCTGTCTCAGTTTCTAGTTTTGTGACTCAGAAAGCTTATGCAATGCAGGAAGTTATGGTTTCCCAAGTCCTTTCCATAAACAGTGGCTTTGGTGAACACTTTGCTCCTCTATGACCCAATCAAATTGAGGGCAGTTAGCATATAAATAATTTCATATCTGTATTGAAATGTTTTGCTGAATCTTGGCCTAAGTAAAGATGTATTTAAAGAGAAAAAGTTTCCTAAAATTATGGATTCAAAATTTTAGTGTATACCTTAGAAAATTAAGAACTATATTTCTCTAATAGCTTCCTTAACATTCTATACTAATTCCTTCCTTTTCCTATTTAAAAGAAGAGTATTTAAGACTTATAAAATGTGTGCTTTTATTACTAGGATTTTGGTTTGCTAAAATTTTTGCTTTTGTATTTTTTTCCATACAAATATGTAGTTTTCAATTTTATGTGACCAATTTTAGCTATAATAAAGCAGGACCTGCTTTGAAAGGCTTCCCTTTAGCAGCAGAAAATCTCTAGCACAGGACAGGGAAGAAAAAGGAATGCTACCTACTCTGTGTTGGCCACTATTACATCCAAAACATGTGCTCTTTTTTTGCCTGATTCACACAAATTCCAACTACTATATTTTATTATGGCACTCAAGAATTTGGGTAATTAGATATACAAACACAGTTTGTATCTCACAAGACACACAGACACATATGCAGTAATATATTCTCACCACTTCTGATTCTGAATATTTATTGTAACATTTTCTACCTTGAAAAAAGTAGTAGAAACATACAGCATGAGGAGGCTATTTTAACTTAAAATTTCTCTTTCTCTGCTTCCATTGCCAGTGACTACACTGGGAAAATACATATTCTAATTGCATCTTGTTAGGCATGTCAGAGTGCATTTTATATACCTGGGTCATGCGACATGCATTGCAAACACTATTCAAATCTGAGGACCTTTTGATGGGACAGATTGTGCCCATACTCCCTGAACATAGACTGAATGAGCAGGCAAGAACAACAGCACAAGAGTTACCCTCTGGCCCTGACTCCCACTAGCACAAATCACTGGCCTCACACAAAGCCTGTGACTACATAGAACAGGGCTTCAGTCTGTCAGCCTCCGCTTTGCAACTTTAACACATACATATGATGCCTCCTGCTGCAACTTCTGCTACTGCTGTTGTTGGTTTGGATGGAATCAGACTTTGAAGAACTAACTTGGACACAGTGGAATGGGACACAATGGTTCTCAATGACCAGAAGAGAGTTTGGGACTGCAGGCTTCTCCCACATCCTAGACAAAGGAAGACTATGTTATTTTTAGAACAGAACACCTCTGCCACTTCCCACCCAGATTACTCCTATAGCAGAGCCTATCAAATACAGAGCTCCTCTCTAGAAAAAGGGAGGAAGGGAGAGGGAAAGGGGCAAGCACCTGAAAGACTGCTTTGAGCTCTACAGAGAGAGGGTGGACAGTGACTCTGCCACTTCAGAGTGGCAGAGTTCAGGATAAGGAATCACTCTGTGCAAACAATTGGAGCCTGCTCAGCAGCATGATGGACTTTATTCTCATGTCCTTAAGCACTGCAATCTGCTCACAAAGCCCAGACATTCCTAACTGTTGTAGCCAGTCCTCAAAGGTGCTCAAGTCCACCATCCCCAAATCACTAGGGCCCTGAAATCATAAGTCAGTTGCCCAGAAGGTATGCTCAAATAGAGGGAAAGATCAGCTAATTGTGCCTGGCACAGAAGGCCTTTGAAAAGTATTTCAGAAGAGATTTCATTTCCTGGCCAAAGAATACAACAACATCATGACAGTGTGTATGCACTGAACATACAGTTCCTGTATTTTCTGGATTAGGGTATTGATTGCATTTTGATCAGTGCTATCTATCATGTGCTCTCTTGGTCATACTGTCCTACCAGACAGGGAAGCAAACATGAGTATTTTGTCAAGCACTGAACTCCTGATGGGTCAGGATAAATGAGCTTTCAATCAATTCATTAAGGCTACCATGTCCTCCAAGCCTTTCCATCCAGAATGGATGCTGCAAATAGAGTCCTTCATGGCTACCAAAAGGTAGCACCAGTGTAGGAAGTGAGTCTGGCTTCTCAGTGGGGAGAGAAATCTGAGAAGCTGCCAGAATTTATTTTGCATCAGAACTCACAGCATGCTCTTAAGTGCAAACATATAGGTAAAATAGCCACTACCAGTGACCATTTCTCTTTCCCACTTCTCTTAGCCACCTTTCCCCCCTTCTTCCCTCATGACCCAACCCTTCAGCCTCTCAGGGGCCTTCAGGGGCTAGATAAGGCTGAACTCCCATTCCCCTGGAATATCCATGGGCTCCAGGCCCTAAAAGGAAGCCAAAGGCTACTCAGTGCAATTTTCCAGTCACTGGGTTATGTGTATTTGGTAGCAGATCTCTCCTACTCTGCTAGAAAAAGTTTCTCTCCTGTAAATGCAGTGCCACTCTGGGGGCACTCTATTTCCTCAGTCACATCCCCAGCGATCCCTGCACATCCTATCTTCACACTGGTCATTCTGGACCAGGGTCTCTCGCTCTACCCCGAATGTTTATTTCAGCACACAAATGAAGGTCCAGGAAGGTGAGGGAACAAAACATGAACAAAGTGCCAGCACCTAAAATTTCAGAAAAATATAGGAAGGCACATTATTGCAGTGCATTATTAATTTTAAAACTAGCTAACTATTATTCAAAAAAGCCCAAACAGAGCAATAATTTCTTTATTCTCAGCAAACAAAGTTCCCGGGGATTTGGGCACTAACAACACAGCAGAAGAATACATGCAAAAAGATGTCAACATGAAGAAAGGGGACATAAATACCTTTACATCTTGCCATCTCTTCTCCCATCAGTTCCAGCAAGATGCCAAGTTTGCTGGGAAGGATCTGCACTAGCAAGGCCAGAGTGCTTGTCAGGATATCCCTGGGGACCTGGAGTGTGCTTAGATTTAGCACAGGTTCAATCTGTACTGTTTGCCTCTAAACCAAAGCAAGCTTTTCCTGCCCAAGACCTATTCTGGCTTCCCTTTAGTATAAAACCTCAGCATCAATTAAACTTGTATTGTGTAGAAATGGATGAGGGATGAGGGCACCAGAATGCATGATACACAGATACACACAAACCAGAACAAGGCATCTCTAGAGTTAGCACAGTCAGGTAAAATATGCTGTTATCTGGGTCAGGTAAACTACAAGAAAAGGTCTCAGGTTAAGACCAGTACTCTTCAAAATTATCAATAAATCTCCAGATTTCAATATCAATAAATCTCCAAACTTTCTTCTTCAAACTATCACATTAATTAATCAATCGGTTAATTAATTAATTGTTAAGTATTAAATTGATTAGCACTGAATAGCCCAGTGCCAATAAGGTCAGAAAATCAACTGTATTTCTTATTATATCAGTGGGAATATAGGCTAACTGTATTAGATTAAAACTTTAGTTGTAAGACAGAATACAAGTTAGATTTTATTAAAAAGCTAGAACGTTTGAAAATCCCACCTAATATGGGTAACCCTGTACACTGCAGCAGAGATTCCGATTCTCTTTTCTCGGAAAAATGGAGCTGTGACTATATCTATTTTTAAAATGCAGTTATTAAAATGCCTTTGAGTAAATTGACAATAAATAACTTGATGATCAACAGCACTATATAAATGCTGGTAAATTACAGCAGACAGAAACGGATGGAAATTGCAAGACAAAATTATTCAATTTTATGTTTGGCATTTGTGAGTTTATTTCCAGCCAACTACCAAAATAAGTCAATTGTTTTGTTATGGGCTGTGTTTCATACCAAGGTCTTCACAACTTGCACAGTTTATAGTGACTAAAAATGCTGAAAAGAGATTATTAAGATAATTTTTTTGTGTTTTGAATGCCCTTGCTAACAAAATCTATGATACTGGATCCGAAAGCCCTTTAAAATGTTATTTTTCAACAACTGTTTAGTTTGTTTATTGATTTCCCTAATTATTGTCAATGAAACAAATCTGATCTGTGTCAGGGTTGTTTGTAAGCAGTTGAGCTTTCTGAGTTGCATCTATCTCCCTACATGTATTGCCATTATCAAGGTTTGAGATTTTAACTGGGCAAGTTTGTGTTCGTCAAGAGCTGGTGTACCAGAGTAATAGTTACCTAACGACATTATAAGGTCTTGGTTTAGATGCTCATAACTGCCCAACTTTAATAATTTGAATTTAAATTTTCTGTGCCATCTGCTTCAGGCTTACACATTGCACAAAGATGTAGCTGCCTTTTCTGATGAGTAACTTACAGAAAACTATATTGTTTTGTCAATGATAAAAAATTCTTATACTTGTTTTCAGAAGGTTTGGTACCTTGGTGCTTCAGAGCCACAGATCAAATGCTATAGTAGTTCCAGTAGAGAGAAACTTTTCTTAATTCTCTAGCTAATTCATGCTGGTAATGTGGAAAACAACAACACATAATAAAGCCTACAATGGCTAGCTGTGTACACTCAGTACATATAAGAGGTTAGCAAGTAAATTTATTGATTATTTCATCCAAACTGAGCACATCCTACTACAGACTGAGCTGAGATGACAGGGATCTTCTTTCCAAACACAGAAGGAGATAGAGTGAAGGGAGTTAGAGCAGTGCTCTGTATGACAAGCGACTGAACAGCATCTGATTTTCAGTTTCTCCAACTGCTTTTACAAAGAGG
>JBCJKH010019682.1:0-15933 GCA_039877255.1 Loriculus beryllinus
GTTGTTTTTGTTTTGTTCTAACAGCTCCCCCCCCCCCCCCCCCCAAGTCATACTAAATAAGTTAGTCTTATTCTGTTGAAGCCAGATGAAAGTTCTGTATGAGTGCTATAACCAGGAAATGCAAATGGTGGAGTGTAGCAGTGTTACACATCATGTTTTTCTCTAACACCAGTGAATTTTGGATAGTAAATTTTACTGCTAGAAATTACATTAACAACTCTTTTGGCCAGATATCCCAGGAAAAAAATGGATTTGTTGCTAAGCAGTTAACAGCTTGAGACTGAACTACAAGAATTGAAACTTGCTTTGTAAAAAATATGCTAGAGATAATATCAATGTCTCTTCCTCTCAGATAAATTCTTCTAAAATAAACAAGGTGCATATTTTACATACAGTAGTTTTAAAGTCATGGAGAGACAGAAAGAGAAAGATAAATGGAGGGGAAATTATCAAAAATTAACTGACTATATAAACTCTTTCCAACCAAATAATATAATAACACAGAAAATAATGACTAAAGCTAAAGCAATGTAAATCGTGTCTTTCTATGGCACATCCAGTGATAGCCCCTGAATGGCATGACTAACAGTAATACTACAAGGGTGGTTAGAGAAGAGAAATGGGGAACACCAGGAAAAGTGGAAGAGAAATGCCTTGTAAAACTACAGACATCAGGCAAGCACTTGACTCCATTTCTTGTAAAAATATTCTTCTCAGGCTCAAGACAGGGTACACTACTCCAGTAACAATGAAAGAGAGGTTAATAACAGCACAGCTTAAAATGCTGAGAAGCTCTCACTACAATTAGTGCTAAAGAGAAAGACTATGGTCCCATTACTGTTCTCCAGGAAGTCTTCATACTCCTGCTAAGGGTTCAAAGCCACCAAGCATGATCAAGCAATAAAATCCTCTGTGGAGTGGAGGGGGAGAAAATATATATATATATCAGTTTAAATTAACCTCTGGAATTATTCCTATACTATGGAGCATGTTATCCCTTAATATTCCCTGCCTTTTACCTCCTTACATGCTGCCTTGTAGCTAATTTGCTCTCTGTGTGTGCCTGTAACCATATAAGCCATTAGCTCATCTCAGTTCTCTGGAAAATAAATGGAGCAAAATTAAACAATTTGGACAAGTTTGTTTTTTTTCTTTTTTTTCTTCCCTATTATTCAATCTTCTCTTGAAACAAAGAATTATGCTTTGCTGTACATTGCTAAACATGGAAAAACAGTTGTTCCATACAAGGAGGGAATATATAAATCCCTAACACACAGCTTTTCAACCCACAACTTCTTACTCAGCTAAGTTACTCCAATTTAGTCCAAAAGATATTTGTTCCTCCTGCCACTGGTACTATTGCAAAGATTGTTCCAATTACAGAGCTATAGTTTCTTTATGAAGTTAGCTTCATTTTTTATAGCCAAAATGACATGCAAAAAATTGCAAAATCAAATATATACTGTCCGTATTGATTGTGTATCTACAATGAGCAATAAAACTTAATCACTACCATGAAAACTCTTAATAGAATTGCAACTTCAAAACTTGAAATGAACAAACTGGAAGAGTTCTTCTTTTATGATTCTTATACAAATATCAGATATTTGTACTGTTCCAGGAAGAGATTACATGATTGTCATTAACACTACAGTTAAATGGATTTTATTTTTTTTTTTTTTTTTTTTAATATGATAGATCAGTACACCAACTGATATTTAAGGGAGGTTTGTGGACAAAAACTGTGCTGGTCACAAAGGTCTGGATTTGCAATATGCACTAATATTGACTGCATCACTATATACAGAGATGTGTAATCAGCAATAAAAAGGCTTCACATAAATCCTGGTATTTGTATCTAGTGACAAAGATTAATATTGATATCTACAAAAATATATGTCCCTCAATTAATGTGAGCACTCCCATAAATTTCCATTAACTTTTTTAAAAAAATTAAAGTCTGCTGAAATCACAAAAAATAAAGTGGTTTCATGTAAACAGTTCTAAAAAGAACATTGATAAAATTTTCTTGTCTTTTATGTATTATAATTTGAACAGTTTCTGCTCAATCTACAGTTTATAATAAAAGTGTATTTTTATGCAAATATCACTACTTCTTTATTCCTATGAACGTGAATAAGTTAGACTCACTATTTGCTGCTACCTCTTGCAGTCACTTTTCTGGAAGGATAATAATGTAGTTATGTTTTTCTGTTTGGTTCTTGCTCAGGACAACAACTTCTTGACTAGGGAAAGGATGTGGAAGTAAGCAATAGTATTAATCCTTGAATGTCAACATCTGTCTTAAATTTCTATAAACACATTGTTAAAATAAATTCTATTTTATTAATGCATTTTTAAAGGACAAATTATGCTGGTTTTAATGTAGTTGTTTCAGAAGCATGACATGACAATGGCATGTGAGCTGAACTATCTTTTTTGAAAAATCTTCCTATTTCTTGCACCATGGGTCAGAAAGGTATGTTACTGAGGAACCATTAATTCAATTTTTCTTCCTAGAGTTTTGAATGCAAAACAGTGCAATATCAGTTCAAATTTAACCTAACAATTTTTTTATTTCATTAATCTTATTTTTCATTTAAAAATTGTGCAGTACAAACTCTGTCAAACACACTGTGCAGCTGAGAAGTCCTGTTGTCCAGGTACACATGAAAGCAGAATGAAACACCAATTTTGTATTAAAGGCATTTCTATTCTTCAAAGTTGCTGTAATATTTTTTTATACATTTTGTTGGAGAACGTATGCGTGGTGAATGCTCTATATGCTTGAAATGCTCTATAACAGCAACAGGGACAAGGGAACTACTGTACTTCAGCACACATGTAGTCCATGCAGGTGGTATGTTTTCTCTTCCTTCCAGTGACCACCATCAAACTACTCCAGAGGAAAGCACCAGATGCCCTGCAATCTGCAGATGTGAAAAAAACAACCCTACCTTAGGCAGGCATATCTTCAATGCCAGACACGGTAGGTTTAATTTTGCCAGATTCTGACATGAGCAATGTGGACATCTATGCCTGCTTCACTCAGTTAACCCAGATTTCCTTTCTTGTCAGTGGAATCAATCAGGCATTTATATAGTACAAATCACCACACCTATTTTAAAGTAAATAATTCTTTCTGTTAGAAGCGAATGAAATAGATAGTGGGTTTTTCTATAGATATTTACACTGTAGACACCCAAAGGCTGATGAAATACAGTTTAATGTTGGACAACAGTTTAAACCCCAAAATAAGCAGTTATAACTTACAAAACTCTCCCATACATGATGGAAAACTAGCGAATATTGCGAGCAATTTTGTGTACTATGTTGGTACATTAACACCACTACTAAAGCACATTGAAAGTTATAATCCTTGAAAGCTTTCATTTATTACCTATAGTACTGGATAAATGGGTCAATGAGGTTGTTTATGGAGCAGAAGCTGGTGCAAGCAGAAAGACACTGTTATCAGTGCCTGAGTATAAAGTAACCACTGACTGCAGCTCAACCATACGTGATTCACTGCAGGAATTCAACAGGTGATTGATAAGGGGAGTACACCAGAAATGTAAGCAGGCTGCATATAAAAAGAGTGTAAACAATTCAGCATTCCTTCCCACACTTACCACCATGGAAACGATAACAACCATCTCTCTGTTGACATTCTTTGCAGTTCAGCCTTGCCTCACCTGTGCATGTAGACACTGAACTGACTACAGATCTTTTCCAAATTCACTGCCCTCCCAGGCAGAGAGAAGAAGTGTAATGCCTCCCACAGCCTCCTAGTGTACCAGTATAATGATAACACTGAAACCTATTGGTCCTCCAGAAGCCCTCGCAAAGGACAGAGCTGGTCAGCCACACAGGCCTAAATATCTACACATACTCTCACTGTTCCAGACAATCCCCAAAATAGCTTAAAGCTCTCTGTTCTCACTTGGTGTTAATGTAAGTAAATCAAAATGAGATGCAAAGGCAGACGTGCAGAGGTAGCTCCTTTTGGGCATGTCCCTTAGTATCCTACTGACTAGATGACCCTGCCAGCTTTGAGATAGAAAAGGATAACATACAGAGACAAACTTGCAGGGCTGCAGATGGAAATGAAATCAATACCTCTGCCTGCTGAATAAAAACAGATTTTAAATAGAAAGAATGCTAAAGAAGATAATTTCTGTAGTAGCTATATGGCATTATAAAATTAATAGTGGGTAGGAATATGTTGAGAAGTGACTAGGTTTCTCCTTTCTTTTATATTGACAAAATTATAACTGTTAAAATCTTTTATTTATAAGAGCAGATTGATGACTTTAAATGTTTTCACATATATTTGATTTAGCTTTTTAGAAGAAATAAAAGCTCCTGTGATAATACCAGTGTCTTCTTAAGACTCAGATCTGTATTCTACACGTCTTTGCCTCCTATTACTGAGAACTACACAGACAAATTACGGTAAATGCTTAAAGCATGTGGACTGCTGAACAATTGTCATATCCTATGTTAATACTGCTGCTTTAACCCTGCTTATTTTTTAAAATTATCCTGTCATTTTTATACAGTTGCTTTATATGAGATTCTTGTACATTTGTATCAGACAAGCTCTGCATTTCATATGTCACTGTTCAGAAGAACAAGATACTCCCAAACAGGTTTCCAAGATTGTTTTTTTTTATAAAGATTCCTTACATATTCCTATTTATGAACAACCAGAGTTCCTGAGCAAAGCATTTGACCATTGAGACCCTTTGAACAACTTTTTCACAGAAGCTTAAATTTAATCATAATTCATATTCATTCTTCCTCTTGCATACAGATGATAATACTCAGATATTCAAACTCAAGAATAAAACACCTTAAAAATGGAGCAAACAACCTGATCTTTTCTAGTGTTATATGGGCAAAGAGAACATGATTCATATTAGTCAGAGAAAAAGGAGTTGGAGAATACATTGCCAGACCATGAGTTACTCACCCAGAAGTCCTAAACAGAAGTCAAGACTGCAGTAGGTAAGCTATAACTGTGGTATGCAGTTTTTCATTGAGAAATGCTTAGGTCTCAGAGGACTCAAAGGTGGTCAAGATAATGCCAAATTTTAAGAATTATTTCAGGTAAAATGTGGAGAAATGCTAATCTGTAATTCTTACAGCCATAATACACAGATCAGGCAATTTTTTGTAAACACTAAAATTAGCATGATATGTGTGATATATTAGAAAAGAGCAAGCATGGATTTTCTATAGGTTAATTATGCTTAAATAAACGTACTACAGCTGGTAAAGCTGGTTCATAAAAGCTACTTGAATCTCAAAAATGCAAATTTGACTTGCAGAAGGTTTTTCTAAGTGAAAGTTAGGAAGGTCATTAGGAAGATGCTTACAAGATAAACACTTGATCAAAAAATGGAAAACAGAAGATATACTACATTACCAATATTCCCAATGGAGTAAAATGTTCAATAGCATACTTCAGTGATCTGTGCTGTTGACTTATCCATAAATTATCTGGAAAGGGGAATAGGTAAAGTGACAAAATCTGATGGGAAGTCATTGAAGTTGTTCAAAGCTGCAAAAAATACATGCTGACTGTGTAGCAGCATTTCAGAAGAACCTAACCAAGTCCAGGCAGTACTGAATACCTGATAAAATAACATAGAAGATGAAGCTTAGTGCAGATAAGTGTGAAGCAATATATCTAAGATGAATTATCCTTATTAAAGGTCTGCAATAATGATTTACCACTGCTAGTTTAGAGTGCATTTTAATACAAAATTCTGTGGAAATTGTACTAAAGTTCAGTGCAGCCAAAAAGCTAAGAAAATTTTAAGCAATTTTAGAAAAAAACAGAGAAAAAAATCAGAAAACAACATTTTGATAGTATTATATAAAGTTTGCTTTTTATTTGCAAAATCAAATGGAACAGTTTTTTGAAAGACGTTAAAAATAATAACAACAATACCTTTGTGAAATCAGCTTCTTATGTTAAGGCCATTTGAAAGGTCACTATTTCCTAAGGTGCTATGTATGATAAGTGTTGGTAGTTCTTGCTAATTAAAATAACCTCCTACACACTGAGGTTGCTTTTTTGAAACACTTGTTTCCAGTCTTTGAGAAAATTAATTTTGTAACTAATGGTGAACACTCTGGTTGGTCCCCATTTATACACAAATTGAAATTCAGTTTTCCCTCTTAAACTGTTTATTGGGAAGGAAGGAGTGTTTGTGGGGGTCTCTTTTGCAATGTTTTTCCTTCTCCCGACCCTATTTTTTCCTTCCTGGATGTGACACAGCAGGAGAAGCAGCAATTTGAGGTGTTGAAACCAGGCCACTACAAAATAATCACAACTGCATTAGCACCAGAAAAGCTTTAAGACCGATTAATGGGGAAATTTACTAAAAGCTCCATTATCTTTTTAAAAGAGCTTTACACCCTTATGTCACGCAGCTCATAAATAACAGGGATCTAAAAGGAAATCCCTTTGTAAATTGCTCTTCAGACTTTGTAAGAGTAAGTGCCAGTCATGAAGCTATTCAAACATAAGTTTATGTTAAGAATAAAAGCACCACAGAATGAATCACGATCTCATTTTGGAAATTGCTGTGGGTGGAAAAGAAAGATTTTGGCCAGGCTGGTTATGTTACAGACACACAGGAGATCTGAGGAGATTTGAGTGAGTTAAACAAGGGGGTGGCAAGCATGGTTTACCGGTGATTTAAAGATTCTGTTAAAGTCAGACACATTGGACAAAAAGCAAAAAGGAGATCATAAGTGCATCTAAAACCACATAGGTAAATGTCAAAAAAAAGAAGTAATGCAAATAGACTAATGATCCATTATAACTCTAGTAACAGTCAGTCAAGAAATTATGTAATGCATTAAATTGACTGGGTTACAATTCAAAGAGCACAAAGCCAGCCTGGAAAACTGTACTCATCAAGTGACTGGTGTGGCATTGTTGCATTTGACAGATCAGGCTTCTCCAGAAAACAGGCTTCATTGATTGTGTTGGAATTTGGTTTCAAGGTTAATTGCTTTATTGTATATGTTTATGGTCAAGAATAATAATTTCAATAAGTCCCAAACTGGCTCATTGCATCTAAGATAGCTAGAGGAAACTGGTGTGAAATCCGAGTTGTGCTTTCTTTGGTATTTTGTCTCAGTGTAACCTTAAACAGTCTTTGGGAGCTGCTATCTGGTAATATTTTAATTACTATTAACTATGAAGAAGGTATGAAAAGATCTAACCTAGGGAAAGTATCTGTGATTCATCTCATTTAATACAATGTCTCACAGTGTCCATGCCAGCTAGACAAGAAACCTTACTGAGAACAGCTAGAGGTTAATCAGATGCAGCAAACCCTATCAGGAATATGTTAAGGTGTTATGATGGGGAACCACTGCATTTTTTTCCCCCACCTTCCTAATATGAAATTGTAAATCCATAGGTTTTACAGTACTCTAAAAGATGACTATTCAGATGCCAGTGAACAAGACACAGGACCTTTCTCATCACTGATCCCCTGTATCAGGGATATATGCAAATCCTGTATGCATATGCTAGATAGAAATGTAAATATTTAGGAGGTGTTTCTGTGAAATATCGCTTATATATGTCAATCAATCTGGCTTCTGTGACCGAATTACACCTTACTTGTGTCTTCACTTCCTGTTTTCTATGATTCTCCTAGAGAGGAAAACAAGGAAAACAATTTTCCCTAAGGAAAGAAAATGGACAAAATATCACTAAAATTGTATAAATTCAATTGTATGGTTATCATCCCCAGCTTTGCAGTGATTCTGCTTTAGCCTTTGGGTGTCAGGCTTTCATTTCATTCTACCAAATACTTTCTGCATTCCTGGGGTTTTATTTCTTCTGCATCTGTTAACATTTTACTCCTGTCCTTTTCTTCAATTTTGCTACTTCCATTTTATTTCCTTACCCCTCCATGTCATGCTCTAAAAAGTGCACTGAAGCTGAATTTACACTGGAGAAATACCACCAGTAATATCAAGTAGCAGCATTGCTTTCATCTTGTTGCTCCTTCAACAGACAACTGCAAACCTGTTTTGTTAATTTTGACAGAGAAAGCATTTCAAATAGAATTATTGAAAGGCATCTGGTCTCATTTTGGTCAGTGTCTTCTTGGATGATACCATGGGAAGATAATGTGTTTGTTTAATGGAAATTAATGAGACAAGTTTCTCTGCACAGGAAGAAACAAAAGAGCAGCAAACCTTTAATGTTTGTTTTAATACTCTTTCTTCTGTATGTTAGTATGCACCATCAACATCAGAAAGTCTTCGAAGAAGCATTCTCTTAATGCATATTGTCTTGTTCACAACATACAGAGCAGTAAAGCTGGTGATGATAGTCACATATAGCTCTGTAAAGTTGACATGGACCTATAGAAACTGAGGGAACAACAACTTAAGTGTATCCACAGATGGCTTTTTCTAATAGAAAGCTTTTCATCTTCAATGCAGGCTCAAAATTTCAGCAAGTTTGGCATAGTACAGACTACTGTCAAAGAATATATAACACAAAATTAAATCCTTACAAGTAGTTTTTGATTAAAGGAGACATTTTATGCACACAGGTATATGCAATAATTTAAAATATCTGTAATAAATTAATTGTTGGATGGTGTTAGGTCATTATTAGTGCACTCAGTGTCTCAACATTTTACTTTTTACTGGTTTAAATTATATGAGTAATGACTATTGGAGTTAAATTGCAAGATTGTATTTAACATACCATTACATAAGAAAATTGTAACCACCTTCTGATTTCTGATAGAATCTGTACCAGATCTGGCAACTTTTCACTGTATCTTTTTTCTCTAGCTAAGACCTAATGATCTGAAAAATATGATGTAATGGGAAGCAAAACTATTCACAAATTTGTACTAAAACATTCATGATTAAGTTCCAGGGATACCAAGGAGCACATGGTTGCCTAAACACCAAATAGCAGTCATAGAGTACAGGATTAGAGGACTTGGCTTCTGCTCCTTTTGCTATAAAGTATTCAAACATTTATGAATCCTGAGAGATATATGAACCTTTGTACCTGAGATAGGTGCCTTCTTCTGTCATTTGTACTTTTCTATTCCATTTTACATTTCATAATGAAATATTCATCAAGGCATTAAAGTTGCTATATAGCCTGATAATTAGGGCAGTAATCTGATTCCTAGTTCTTGTGCCAACTGGTGTTTCAGTATGAAGGCCTCCATCAGCTTGGATTCAAATCACCATTTTAAATCAGGTGGTGTCTTAAACTGCTAGCCCATAGGGACAGTCTATTTTGGCTCAATGAAAATTTCATTGCGTTCAAAGTGAAGAGATGGAGAGCAGCATTCTCTGGGAAGCTGGAAATTATCATGGTCACTGCAGAGCCAACACAGCAATTGTGAGGCTTTCACAGTTTCCAGGTTCCTAAATCCACATGAGCCCATCTGTTGACCTGTGAATTTGAAAATCCTGAAAACCTTCAGGCAACATGTAAAGAAGACAGACTAACGGTTTTGTCCTCTCACCTGTTCATTTATTCATTAACCAGGTGCTAAAGGACTCAGCAGGTACCCTGGCATGTGGTTAGAGGGTTCTGAAACATTTTTGGCATGAACAGATTCATCAAAACCTATCTGTCTTCTCACGCAATTTCACTGTGATCACTGAAAAATATTTTTCTTTCACCAATTCAGCATTCTTCTCCAGAAAAAGCAATTTATTTTTTTTTTTTTTATTTTCTAAATAGTTAACAGTTTACTTTGTAGGCTTAACTCATTACATGTACTGTAGCCAGACAGTTCAATGACACACGTTGAAGGAGAACCCTCTGTAGAAGAACATGACAGACTGTGTCACTGGCTTCTAATTGATGTGTGCTTTGGTGAAGATCATATTTCTGATATTTGCATAAAGTAGGATGCCAGGGTCTTATTGCTTTGAGTGGGAGGATGAGATGATCTGAGCATTGTGCCAAGTTCCTGTAACTCATCACTTTCCGTTCTCAGAAAAGTGGCATTCCCCTAATCTGGCTGCCAAAAGCAGGTTTCTATTTCACAGTTCCAAGAATGGTGTAAAATCTAACTTACTTATTTCCTTCTTGTTAGGTTAACTGCTGCAAACCTGTTTCTGATTTGCACTTGATTTGAACTGGTGGTCAGCTGCTAATAAACTCTCTCACAATTTTGCTCTCTTATTCTGCACCCCTGCCCACCCCAGCCTTTTCCCCACACTTCTTCAGGCAAACTTCCAAGTGTCAGCAAAAACTGGATCCCCAGCTATGTACAATAGGCAGTGCCTGCTGTATTCAATTTTTCTTTCAGCTGGATTGAAGTACAAAGCATAGACTGGGTACTGTCTGGAGTCAAACTTGCTCAAAAGGTTGTGCTAGTATATTAAAATGCATTTTCTTTCTGTGATATTGGCACTTAGATTCGTGCAATATTCACACATAAGACTTAAGTAACTATGGAAAAAATCGACATGTATTGCAAGTTGTGTGCGGAACAAGCAGGTGTAATCCTTGGAAGATAAACATTATCCGGTTGCTAGCAATGATTTCTTAAGCATTTTATCAAACTCCCTGTTGTAGCAACGGTCTTATGCTGTTTTTTCCATTCTGCTTAACCAGCAGATGACTCAGTCTACAGACCAAGATAATATAGTACAATTATAGCATTCAGAATGGTTTATGTGTGTCTATTCAGAGCTTGTCTTTACTCTGTTTATTGGCTACCAGCACACTAAGCTAAATTCAAGTTAACAAATTCCTAAAAATACTCCAGGGATGAATCATCCCTTTCAAAAGGATTCTGGAGAGTGTTTACCACTCTGATGGTAAGTCACGGGGTAGTAGGGAAGCCAATTTCTGTTACAGAAAGAGACAAGCTTGAGTCAGCCAAATGCTATGTTACAGATTGTGAACGCTTTGCCTGCAAGATAGCTATTATGAGTTAATGTTAACTTGGGCAGCTAAAGGAGACTGTTAAAGTAAAATTTTCCCAAAGTATCCACTTATCTTCCAAGCCTGATTTCTGTTGCTTTCCTTAGGAATCCAGGACTTAATACTTTCTAATTTTTAGAAAAGTTACTCCCAAATCCTGTTATTCATTATTTTGGGGAAAATCCTCACGAGTTTGCTTGCTTGGAATTTAGATGCTTGACTTTCAACACGTATATTTGAAAGTGTGCGTTCAAATTCATGGCATAGATATGTGAGTGAACATTCTCTGTTACCTACACACTGAAGTATTTTTTTGAAAGGCAGATATTCAAATGCTATATCTGTTCCTTCAAAAACATTAAAAAAATGTTACAAATATAATGGTTAAATAGCAATAGAAATAATAACAATGAAATCTATATCAAATTAGCATTCACATTTCAACCTCTGCCCTGTAATTAACACCTAATAAACCATACTAATAAACTCTCTCTAGAAGTGCTTACATTTAGTCCCAGTATTACTGCTTTCCACTTAATTTAAATCTGACTGAAAATTATTTATTGCAAATTAAAGACTGAAGAAATGACCAAAAACTTCACTTAAGGAGATATTTCTGTTTGTTAAATAATTATTCCACATTCATAGTTTGATATCTGGCAGATGGCATAGGCAGGCATTCTCCAGTGTGGTTTAAACAGTTATCTCCAATCCTACTCATCTGTGCTTTTCCAGTGGAAGTTGCTATCCCCATGCATCTGAGCTCTCACAAGTGACCATACAGCTGCATCACGGCCTCACTTCCGCTGCATGTTGGCCACCCTACTCACCCACCCAGTTAACACAGATGGTTTGTGCACATTAGGTGCATTTAGTAGCACCTTCAGGCAACTCAGAATTTAGGCTAGAAGAATAAAGTCCTGAAGGTACCACTCAATAAACATTATGGATTGCACTTAACTTAAAGTCATGGCAAGTCTTCCATATTTGAATCTTCACCAGCTGCAAAATATGGCTATATTCTTTAGATATATGTGGAATGACCAGGATAAAAATACATTTAAAAAATCCTGACTCAAACAGTCAAATATACAGCAGGCATCTCACAGACTAGGCCTGAGGCCCACCTCTGTTCAAGTTTTGCCTGCTATCGAATAAGCAGCAAAGGGAAGGAAAGACAGACATTTGCCTTGGCATATTTGAGTAAAGTTTATGACCAATTAAGTAAATTAAACAGAATTTTTTAAATAAAGTTTTGAACATCAGTGCAGCGTGAATGAGGTTATTTTCTGCCATCTTCTTCACTGCCACCATTCCTTGCAACCAAACAAGTTTCAAATCCCTTCCAGGTTAGCAGTGAGACGTGTCACATGAAAGGACATGATTTGAGATCTTCAGATTACCGCAGACCAGATATCCTGAATCCTCTGCATGGAAACTACTGACTGCTCAAAGAGTATTACTTAATTTTACTTGACTGTGAAAAAGCTCAGAAAATCCTTATTTCTAAATTAAAAATTTGCTTGTAATTTAATCTTACTCTGCTTGTTCCTTGACTCCTCCCTCCCAGTTATGCTTTAATAAGCATGCTGATGTCTGCATTAAGATTGGATAATAAATCTTTAAGAAGTAGCCTATGAAAAGTCTCACTTGTGCTCACACATCTCTTGTCAGAAAGAAAGGCGTTACTTAGGACATGCCACAGCCATGTTTGCAGAAGTGGATCTGGGGAATTGACTCCTGGAAAGCATTTCTGTGAAGAGTAAATGAGGACATCTTTAGATAATCACCTATGATTGAGACTTTGAAACAAACACCAGAAGTGTTTGTCATAGTGAAATCTCCCACTTGATCCCTGTGGAGACTTGGAGAAAAGGCTGCTGCTCTGAAGTTGTGCATTACTTTACCATGGATGCCCAGTGAAAGTCCATTGCAAAACCTTTTTGCTTTTTGGTTGATGTGAACTGAAAGCTCTTAGCTCCTGCACTTTGTCAGATGATGCATTTGCTGTCCTTCCAAAACAGTACTTAGAAAGAGGTGCTGTAATGCAGCTTCACAAAGTGAAATGCAAAATAAACCAGTCTGCAGACAGGATGCTACTTGACAGCCTTCTGGGAGCAGTTTATCAAAGCGCAGCTCTGTCTCACATCCGTCCCTACCACGATCACTGGTTGTAGGGATAGCTCAGAGCACTCACTGCAACCATTGAACAGTTGCAAAATTACCAAATACTCCAAATGCATTCCAACAAAAATACAGAGCATACTACATCAGCCTAAATGTTGGTGAGCATCTGGGCAAACACAAGGGTCCACAAAATCCACCTTCAGAATACAAGCGTTATACACCCCTAGCTCACAACTGGAAGGAATTTATGCACTACTGCTTATGTTCCCTTAATTCTGTAACATGCTACTTAAGAACAGACTAGTTGCAGAATGTTTTGCAAACACTTCTAATAAGAATGAAGATTTATTATGATAACAAATTCAAATTTTTACACTAATTTTATTTTCTATTTTTTCATCTTACAAATGTGTTAGTATTGAAACAGTATCCAAACAATAGCAAAAAATTCATTCTGGAATAAAATTATACACATAGAAGGAGTTGGTCCCTCGGAAATGCACTAAAAAATGACCAAGTACAAATAATTCTCTTACATATGTATGACTGTATCAATTGCATATGCATTTTCTATAATTTGAGCTGCACGAATATTGGGTATTTTCTATTTGCTGGCAACTCTAAAAACAGACCTAATCAGTGAATGTACTGTATTAAAGGACACTTAGAATTGATTAAAAAAAGCCCATTTTTGCTTAAAAAAAAGAAATTAAATATTTCTCTTTATTTCCCTGATTTTTTAACAAGAACAATTGGCAAAGGTGTAAATTTGCAAAGTACTTCAGTGCAGCTGTACATATATATTTCACATGCAAAATGATGCCTGGAAAAGCTTGTACAAATCACGAATTTCAAGTTACAGCCTGTTTAGCAACTGCAGAAAAAACATGAGAATGCAGTTGTGTATCAGCATTACCAGCACCTTGTGTAGCACCTCGTGTAGAATCTTCTCCAAAATTTTGCCAGGCACAGAGGTGAGGCTGACTGGTCTGTAGTTTCCTGGGTCATCTAATTTCCCCTTCTTGAAAATGGGGGTTATATTTCCCTTTTTCCAGTTGTCTGGAACTTCACCTGTCTGCCATGATTTTTCAAATATGATGGCCAGTGGCTTAGCAATTTCATTCACCAGCTCCTTCAGGACCCGCGGATGGATTTCACCAGGTCCCTTGGACTTGTGTACATTCAGGTTCTTAAAATGGTCTTGAGCCAGATCCTCTCCTACAGTGGGCCTAGGGCCTTCATTCTCAAAGTCCCTGCGTCTGCTTTCCAAGACTCAGGTGGTGTGGTCAGAGCCTTTGCCAGTGAAGACCGAGGCAAAGAAGTTATTCAGAACCTCAGCCTTCTCCAAATCCAGGGCAGCCAGTTCTCCTGATAGCTTCCGGAGGGGGCCTACGTCGTCCCTAGTCTGTCTTTTATTCACTACATACCTATAGGATCCCTTCCTGTTATCCTTACCATCCCTAGCCAAGTTTAACTCTAATTGGGCTTTAGCTTTCCTAACCTGGTCCCTAGCCTCCTGGACAACAACCAGGAAATCCAGGAAAAGAAGTCAAGATAATTCCTTTTTCCCAGGCTACAGGTAACTGGAAATACAGAGGCAGCTTTGATCTCCTATTTATCTGAAGCTTTGTCCTTCTGAAAATATGGAAGTCTCTCAAAATGTTCAACTAAGCAGGATTTCTATCCATTGTTTTGGGGCATCTGGAACTAGTGGGGAATACAGAGCTTTTCCAGCTTGACATTTTGTTTTTCAATTGCACCCTGAAGCTACACAGTGCACTGCCAAGAGAAAACAAATTCAGCAGTATAAATTAAAAATAGGATTCTTGTGACACAAACTGCATAAATACATTTGACTTGTATAATTATTTTGCAGCAGTGATATGTTTCCGCTATGAAATCTGCTCAAATCATGCGACATGTCTTACATGGTCAGTATGCAGATGCAAGCTGAAATACAATGATTAAAATTGTTATTAAAAAATGAATCAGTAAATTTTTTTTAGAGGAAGGTGTTGCCTACCATTTCTTTATAATAATCAATTATCCTCAGTTTATTTTTTCTTTAGAACAAACATAAGTATTTTCAAGTATTACTTCAAAAGTGTAAAAATCAGAACTGCAGTAAGACCAATTTTAAAAAACTTCAGATTCATATTGTCCTTGTACAAGAGTCATAATAACCATCTCAGTAATGCTCCCCCATTATAAATAAAGCTGATAACAACTACTTAAACTATGCTGAAATAAGAGCAAGTATTAGCTTTTCCTTACTATTTTGACAGAAAGGTGGTGTTTTCAATAAAAGCCTTATCACCCTCAAAGCACCAAGGGCAGCAACTACAAAGTTTTTCAAATTCAGATCTTCTAGCCCTTCAGAGAGCATTAGGGCAGAATAATCAACCTTTGTGAATCCAGAACAGTATGAGTGGCCAGTAGCAATCTACCTTCAGGTAAGGCCCAGCAATTACAGCAGTTAATTACCACAATATAACTACTAATTTATTAGTAAAATTTGGTTATTAAAAAGATCAGCAGTCAAAAAATCATCAAAAAAGGTCTAAGAGCCTGTCCATTCAAGGAGATAATGGATCCAAGACTATAAACCATCAGTTTAAGGAGTAAGTGAATTAAAATTACTCTAAACATGCTTCTTACTTTATCAAAATGGACTTAAAGTTAAGCACAAAGATATGAAGTTAGTGAAGACACAGCCCTAACATACGCATTTATAAGCATATAATCAAATGATCGAGAAATCTACTCAGTTGATCTGCCCTCAGCCTTGTAGAGAGGTCTGAATAGTAGCACATCCTCCTCACATGCAGTCCTGCCCTCATTTGTTCTTACGA
>JBCJKH010019686.1:0-10109 GCA_039877255.1 Loriculus beryllinus
TACAATCATAGAATAGTTAGGGTTGGAAAGGACCTTAAGATCACCTAGTTCCAACCCCCCTGCCATAAGCAGGGACACTCCACCCTAACCCATGCCACCCAAGGCTGTGAGACATCCCTGCCCATGGCAGGGGGGTTGGAACTGAATGATCTTAAGGTCCTTTCCAGTCCTAACCATTCTATGATTTTATGATCTATTAACTGGGCTCTGGTGGCTACAGCTTCTGAAGTTGCCCTCTAAAGACATCTTGCTTCATCTCACAACAGTGCATCTTCGTGAACATTGTATGCTGACTTCAAATGGCTCCTTCTTCCAAGATACACAACAAAGAAAGCCCCAGGTTATGGAATAAAAGTGAAGAGACCAAGGAGTGACTATCAAATGCTCATAGCCTTGAGATACGGGCTTCTGCACTCCAGATTTGGAAGTGAGGTACTCAACAAAAAGCTACATTAAGTATAGCTGATACCTTGAAGAAGTGTCTGTGGAAAGTAAGAAGACTCCTCTCTCAAAACCTAGCATGGGTAAGTGAGCCTTATGGGCAGTAGCAAATATGGATCCATAGAAAGAAAGGAAATAATAAAATCAATGCTGGCCTCCATAACACCAAAGGGGAGCTGTGCAGAGTGGCTGTTGTCTGCTTGCAGCTGAACTAAAAGCAGAAAAACATATTCCCAAGCCTTTACATTTGACCAGTATATGCACAGCACTGTTGTCATACACTCATTTCTCAGTATATGAGTATTTGCTTCAGCTTGTGGAAATGGCATTTTATGAAAAAACTGAGCTGAACAGGATCACATATCCATGCAGATGCTGCTTTTACTCACTTCAGCTTCACCCATGGATTGTCTAACAGGATTCCGGTATTGGCAACTCTGAACCCTCAGTAGAAAAAAGACACAACTTAAAATCTTCAGCAGTCATTCATGACATTTAGTCATCATTTTGTTCTGCTTTTACTCTTCTCCCCCACTCCCAAGCATGAGTTTAACTTTTTCAGACAAATGATCCACCAAGGACAACAAAGACTGTGACAAGGGAAGGTAAGTCACAGGACAGTGCTTGTGTTTCATGCCCTTGATTCCATTCTACTTGAATTTTTCCAGTATCATGCTGAACAAAAAGCAACTTCTGATACTATATAGTTCAGTAGGGAATAATGGGAAGCTGCAGCAGCACTAGGAAATTTAAGATACTAATTCTGGTCTTAGCAAACTGTCTTAAAACAGAGTTTGGTCTTCTGGACAAATATGCAGGTGAGCTGCTTTCAGAGCCTTTAGCTTGGTGATTACTAAATACATCTTAATAAACCAGGAATGCCAGAGGCAAACACTATCTTTCTCTTCACTGAGCTAATTGGGAGGTGATAAACTCAAGCTATTAACACAATGTTTGAGCTCGTGCTAATTACATTGCTCCAAACTAAGGAAGTTACAACAGGAGACACAAAGAAGTGCTGTTTGAAATTACATTTTCAGCTCAAGACACTGTCAAAAACACTAAACAAAAGACTCCAACACCTCTTTCTTTTCCAGGATAGAGGAGAACCAGATTCAGACCTTTTTCAGCCTAACACAAGTTCAATTATTTAAATGACGTGTGGCAATTCCAACGCAAAGAAGAATTGACTTGCAATAGCTAAATTCTGGCTTTGCTTAGCATAAAGATATGGTCAACTACCTTCTAGGAATTAAATAAAGCACGTATCAAACTTGCATTTCCTACTCCTCAAATGCATGTTCAAGTTACTGACTACTCTGAGCCACACCTATCCCTGTCTCATTTTTATTTATGGGGAATACTGGAAATAGGAGTCCACTATATTTCCAAAACAAATCTAGAAAGTTAGCATTTATTAACAACTGTATTCTAGCCGGGTGGAATTTCTAGGAACTCTAAAGCCTTAAATCAGAAGACCTGGGGGAACTGGGGTGGGAGCAGAGTCATTACTTATACATGCTGGAGAGTGGGGGTTTTTTATTGGAATAACTAAGGATTCTTCAGTAAATGTCCAAGAGGAGAGTGGGACAAGGTACAACACAGCAGCCTCATGGCTACACCATCACTGGCATCATCTCAGTTTAAGGTCAAGCAGACTTCAGGAAATTAATTTTTCTTCCCAAGCCCCACCTCTCCCCCATCCCAAACAAAGCCATTTCCCATTTAACTTTAGTGCCAAATTTGACTTTCAGAAATCAGTGGGCACTCTAGCATCTTTAAACCAAAGTGAACTGGAAGCATATGCCAGCTTTTTTGATCACCACTCCAAAAATGTTTTAACATCACAAGATTTACACTGACATGTTTTGTACTACCTATGTATTTTAAAAAAGGGAAGCAGCAGAAGACAGTTAATCACAGCAGGAAAATGCAGCAACATATAAAACAAAAATGATGCTTTAAATAGCAAAACAAACTTAAACACACACTTTTCCAGAACAAGAAATATGTTTTCTTTAAAACACATGATCTTTACTTGATCATGATAGATCAAGTAAAAGCTACACCTTTTTAGCATACTACAGTCAAAAGCCACCCTCTCATATATTTGTAACTACAAAAGTTATTTTGTGGATATACCGATTCTGGCAATGTTTTTTGAATTACAGCTACAATACAGCTGAAGTTCCAGTATTTATAGGCTGGGGAAAAGTTCTGAGGGCAAGACTTGATTTCTTTTTCTTTCCACGTATTTTTAAGAGTCACCATTAGAGTCACGTACCTCCTCAGAGCAATACAACACAGATCAGGATTTGAACTAATTCAACAGTATCATGCATTTGCTCAGCACCAGATATATGTCCAAGAAGATATCAATCAAGCAAATAAGCATCAACCAGACTACCTTGGAAAAGGGAGTTAATGCAATTGCCACCCCAGATGTTAAGTTTGCTGAATTTTAAGGCATGAACAGATTAGACTTGCAATTACACCTGTTATTTCCATGAGACAATGAACCATTTGTGACTTCTTGACATTAAATCCAGTTCAAGCCATCAATCTTTGGATTTATTTTACAAGTTGCAGATAGTCATCTCCAAAACACAACCCGGACTCATGCTAAGCATTTGACCTTGTCCTGCATGACATTCTTGTCTCTAAACTGGAGACACATAGATTTGAAAGATGGACCACTCAGTGCATAAGGAACTGGCCAGATGGTCACACTCAAAGACCTATGGTCAACATCTCAATGTCCAAGTGTAGGTCAGTGACAAGTGGCACTCCTCAAGGGTCAGTATTGGGACCTACACTGTTCAACATCCTTGTGGGCAGCATTGACAGTGGGATCCTGTGTGTGCTCAGCAGCTTCGCCAACACCACCAAGCTTTGGGGTGCCATCTGCATGCTGGAGGGAAGTACACTACATGCTGAGAACAAGTAGTTGCTACTTAGAGCAATACTTCATTAATATCCTTGAAATATAGATCAGAAATCGAGTCTACTCTCTATTCAATTACCACTATTAGCCAAGAGAAAAACTGTGTTACATCCTGTTTCCTTTCACCCTATGTCCTTTCATTTCTCCCTTCTTTGCTCTAAAGCTGTGCAGATCTAACTCGTAAGTTTAACTCACATTTCTGTCTGGCTAAGATTGTTTCAGCAGAACTCTTCAGAATGTTATTTTTTCTCAAGTCTTCATCTGGACACAAGACATGCCTTCGCTGTACTTCTCCAGCCAAAAACTCTGAAAACAGCCTCCTGATTAGGAAGTTGTGAATTCTGTGACGTGGACTGACAAGTGATTTTTTTTTTTTCTCTTATATATAGCCTATTACCAAGAGCATCATGACTACAGGCAGCTCTTACTCCTGCCATACTTTGGAACAAAAGACTACTTTCACCCAAGGAAGACATTGACTTTGGCATAAGCTCCAAAAGGTACACAAGTGCTTCAGTGTTTCTGTCAGTGATATCAGTGAGTCATTAGCACTTACAGTTTTGATCTAAAGATTCACTATAACTGGGTCTTGCTGTTTGCTAATGGAGACATAGCCAAAGATTTCTTATTTCTTATTGGTCCAGGACCCTGTGTAGCAGAACACAAGTTTCCTTTACGTATATAGGCCCAAATTTAACGAATTAGCTGCCTTAGTCTGGGACAGTCCTAACAAATGTAAACTACAACAAATACACAGAGGCTATAAAGCACTTCACTTACAGAAGATGATTTGGTTATACCCAGCAGTATTTCCACAGAAAAACTAAGTTCAATGTTTCATGTCATTGAAAGAACACATATGGAAACCTTAGATAACCTGAGTTACAAAACAAGGTAAGAAAATGGTCTATAGTTTGCTGGCACAATGCACATTCAATACAATTTAACATTCACTTAAACATAGTCAGCAGTGCCTATTGCTGCTTCATTATTAGTTTAACATTGACTAATTAAATAACATTTAAAATGCAAGTGAAGTATAAGATGGTGGTTGCTATTCATTTCGTGCAGGTCGACTACACAATTAAGTTCAGCTTCTAGATCACACTGGAGTATTACATGAGTAGCAATTACTGTTGGATCACACATCCTCTGGCACAGCACTTCAATTACATTTAATTACTTGGTAGTTGCATAGCAATGAGTCGAAGCAGGAGTTAAAATGAGGGAAATATATTTCCATATGTACTTTCAAATCTTCCAGTTCTTCTGTACTACAAATGCAGGATTCAGGCTTTTGCAGCACTTACTGAAACATTTACACTTATTTCCATTTAGATATTTGTAGTCCATGCCCTAAAAATACCCTTACTTCAGCCTCTAAAGTCAACAAATGCAGTGTTTGTCATAATTTAAGGTGATCCATAACTGGAAAAATAAAAAAAACCAACCCCCAAAACCAAACAAAAACCCCTAGGTATTAAAGACACATCAAATTTTGTACAGAAAAAAATGAAACAAGAACCAACACCCAGAATCTGCAGTGAAATAATGAAATGAAATGAAATGAAATGAAATGAAATGAAATGAAATGAAATGAAATGAAATGAAATGAAATGAAACAAAAAGCAGGCATATCATACACAAACTTCAAAACAGTCAGGGTGATTCACAATGAGAAAAGCATCTTAAAGTGAGGGATTCTCTATCCAGTCTGGGTTTCCTGACACAAAAATAAATACTGAGAGCCTTCAGACTTCATTATTTTGTCAAAGTCATCTTATCAGGCTCGGGAGATTGCTGAGTACAAGTTATAGGCCTATGATATTTAGAAACTAACATTAAGTGATTAGATGTTCCTTTTATACCATCTAAAAATTCTAGGGTCTTTAACTCCATGAAGATATGTCCATACCAGGATCTGTTCACATCACTGCAAAGTAGCAGCAATAAGTACAATACAAACAAATGCGTATACTGAGAAGCACAGAGCCCAATTCTGTGAAGAGAAATAACTCAAATTTTTATTCAAACGAGCAGTCATGGATGTACAAAAGCAACAGGAATCTCACTACCGACTGCTTTTGATTGTGCATTATATCCAAAGTGCCCGTTATCATATAACAGCTATTTTTAATTCCTAACAAGGGGATTTTTCAGCTATCACCCCTAAATGAATATTAAATAACAGGGACCTAAACTGATTTCCCTATTCAACAGCAGAAAAACCCCAAAGAATATTAAATCCAGAGATTTTTTTGCTCTTTTTGAAAGGAAGTATAGTCATGTAACTCAAAGAAAAACAAATTGTGCCTTCACACCGGAACATTTGCTTAATAACATGGTGAATGTCAGCTAAAGATTTCTGCTGCAATATTAAACCTGAGAAAATAAACAGTAAATCTCTAAGCATTATTACTCTGATAAAACTATACACATTGAAAAATCTAAAAGTAAAGCTGGCTCACCATATGGCAGCTCCAGTAATATATACGGCCTCATTGTACAGCCAGCCACCTTCCACTTAGTAGTGGATAATTTTAACATTCAAGGAAGACAGAATACCTGTAAGACTGAAGTTTGCATTGACAGTCTGAAAAGAGCATTTGAATCACACTAACCAGATCTACAAGGAAGTCGCACTACCACTGAAACTGCCATTTTGAAAAATGGCTACAAGCATGTCATTTTTCAAACCAGTATTTTGATAAATTACTTCTGCTGAGAATGTTGCAGTTGCTCTCCAGCAATAAGCTCTTCCGCATTTTGCTTCCAGAGGAAGTAAATTACAGCAAAGGATAGTTGTGGGGTTTTTTTTTAATTAAAATGCTTATTGTTCCACATGTAGGATTTGCCTGAATTTTCCAGATAAATAAGAATTGAATGTTAGATCTGGTGAGCCAATAAATTTCGGTATATAAAACTAGGCTATTATGCTGTCTTGTAGGTAAAAAAAAGAAAAGATTTCTCAATGATCAAAGTTGTTATTAGTCTACAGTTATCTCTGAAACATAGATCCAACTCTCAAGCATGTTCACTTTTGCAGTGTCTGCTGAACAAGGATATTAGCAAAGCAAAGTGACACAAACAGAGCCAAGTATGAAGTAATTGATTTGCAATCTTGTTTTCTAGCAGCACAGTTTGCTAACTATATTATACCAAGTCTATAAAGTATAAAATTTTGAATTTGGCATTTTAATGTGACAAAAGCCATTAATACACATATCTGTATGTTGTTAGACACCTGAGTAATAAAGTGGCTTTGTAGATCAGCAATTATTGAAGCCATGTGGTATTCCTGTGATCATCTAATGTATCATCTAGCAATTCCTGTACCCATGCAAGCACATTACACTTCATATTCACCTCATTTAGTCAAACTAGTTTTAAAATACTAATTTTAATCTGCTAGATTAACACTAAACCTGAAGATGCTAGATGCATTTCATCACTTTTTAAATAGCGGAGCCCTGGAAATCACCTCACCAAGAGCCTAGGTTTAATAATACACAGATATAAAAATTTCTTGATATTATTTTCCCCATACACTAAGCAGAAGGACACATAATCCAAGCTACAAGTCCTTAGAAACACTCTGCTGCAGTTCAATACTTGCTTCACTATGCTCACAGTCCTAGGAGGAAAAATTTGATCCTCTTGCAGTGTGCACAAGACAGTCTTTACTCTTCAGCAAAGTAAGGAAACAGGCACCTGACTTCAAGGATGTGATTACATCCACCCTATTTTAAAGTATGTTTTCAGTACCACTGGTTTGAGTGGAACTTACACAGAACTGAAAAGCATGTGCAAGCACTTTCCAAGGCCAAATCAAAGCCTCTGTTTGAAGAAGGATATCCCCTTGTCACTGTGACCTTATAAATATGCCCTCATCTAGGGAGAGTAAAATTAAGCAGCATGACCACATGGAAGAAAAAACACAAGAAAAAACAACTTGTAAGTGCCTTTATGTTACTGTACTAGCACAGAAGCATACACAAAAATTAGTGACAACAGGAGTGACTACAGGAATTATTTACAGTTTAAAAAATGTTAGCATTCAGCTTTTCAGAAGCGTATGTGTTCTCAGAACGGAGTAAGGCATTCTCCAGGAGTGAGGCGCTGGTCTGAAAGAACAGCGTATTGGCACTACCCTAGAGAAAAGGGTACCTTACATCAGGCATGCTGCAGCAGAGAACACAGCATCCAGCTTTCACCTGTCACTACAATCAACTTTGTGACCATCTTGCTTGAAGAAGTTGGGCAATCACGACCTAAGGAGCTGGTTTTCTTGGGTTTATCTGATTTATCCCAATTCACTTTTTTTAATTAACAGCTTCCACTTAAATTTTATTCCAAGAATTGCCTTTTTGAGGGTTTTTTTATATTCTTTTTTCTGTTGATAAATGGAAGTACTGCACTTACATAGTGGATTTCTCAAAATTGTGAAGAGGTTACCCATTTTGTGCCTCAGGAAAATGCTGTTACTGTGAATTATTTTTAAAAATGATGATGGTATCTGGTTCATCACTTCACAGAGAGGTGGAACCGCTTCTTATGAAGATGAGTCCTCTGCATAGTGAGCCTATTAATGATAGCACACAGGTAGGACGCTGTCTACAAGATTGAGTACAGAACACTCATCAACTGTTGAATGAGTTATGTCAAGATTATCTTGCTATAATAGTTCCGAGTACTTAAATTGATTTATCAAGCTATCTGTATCTTTCATAAACACTGGAAAAAAGAGAATCTAGAACATGTGCCAAAACTGTCCTTCAATCTTAACTCAGCAAGAATGAAAATATTGCTTCAAAGACCATTCAAAATAATAACAGTAATATTTTAGCACTGGTCCTTAATACCTTCTAAAAAAAAAAAAAAACCCACCAAAAAACCCACACCAAAACCAAAACAAAAACCAAAAAACAAATAAACAAAAAACCCCAACAAAAAACAAACAAACAGAAATTAAGTCAAAATTCTATAAAGTGCTTCAGTTCATCCTGCCTCAAATGTACCACAAGTTCATAAATTATTATGGAAGACTGCTGAAGGAAACTAAATGACCCACACTTACTGCCAGCAGCTGAGTGTCCTGCATTGTGCTGAAATAGGAGGTGAGACACTACAGTGCTCATGTGCCTGACAAGCCACAACTCAAAGAGAATACACAAAGTCATCTCTCACAGTAAAGCTGGATCTGGCAATCCATTTATAACTTCCACTGATGTGTTCTTTCAAGCAAGAAATGAAAGAATGTTCTTTCAAGCAAGTATCAATGCTTCTAAATTCTCAGTTTTTAGATCAAGGTTCTCATTAACATTTTGGTTTATTCTTGGAATTCCAGACTGCTGAAGTGATGGAATTATTTCAGATACTCAGCTTTATTAAAACTTTGTCTTTTCATTTACATTCTTGTGTAGCAGCTTACATTCCTGTTTGCAGTCTTACAGATAAATCTGTCACTAAAATATCACCCAAACAGCTTAAAATGTAGATGATAATGGAAAACATGAATGTAAAATAACTATTTTTAAAATATGATTGAAGGTAAAGTCATGATTTGTAAAGAGGTTTACTTATAATTTATTACTTGGAATATTGAATCCAAGAGTAGCTTTATGATAAATCCTACATATTTGTTAGAATATTTATAGAATTTTACATTTGTGCATATATATATATATATATATATATATACACATACACACTTTTCTCATACTAATTGTATAATTTCTTGCATTTCTTAATGTTAAGCTGTGTGGCATGTTTTATAATGCTTAAAGTGACACTGGGCAGTTCAGTCCCCACAGATACAAGTGTCCTTACTTCTACAGAAACTAGTTTTATTTCTCTTCCCCACAAAGTATGTAGCCCAAAGAACGTAACAGCTTCAGAATTATTTAATTTCTTTATTCTTCAAAGTGCGTAGTGCTGGATACTTTCCCTTCCCTCTGCAACTCTTCAGCATTTACAATAGGTAAAACGGCTATCTCCTATCTATGAAAATAAAGCAAAGTAGAAGAAAGCAAGCTGACACTGATACTAAAAATATAATAAAAGCAAGCTCTACATTCAGCCTCTGTAATCACTCAAAGTGATAAAAACACATGCATCTTGCAGATGAAGAGGCCATTGAAGTAAGAAAGTCAGTTCTCTGATCAGAAGCTTTTCCTTCCAGCTACTGAAGTCTAAGAGGTGAAAGCCAAAACCTCAGAGAACTCTGCTGGCTACTGCAAACCATATACAGTCTGCTAAAGAGGGAGGCAATAGGGCAGTGGAAATGCTGAAAAGAGGCAAGTAGGCAATAAGACCTAGTCACAGGGAATCCTAAGAATCGAGATTGTAAGAACGGCTTCAGAAAGGACAGCCAGGCCAAAGCATCAATTTGCTCCAGACAAGGCTGGGCACGCCTTTGAGCAACTGAGTCTCGCACATGGTTTAAGCCCTGCCTGTGGCAGGGGGTTAGAACTAGACGATCTTTGAGGTCCCTTCCAACCCAAACCATTCTAGGATTCCATGAGAGAAATTCCCTAATTGAAGGCAACGTCACAATAGTCTCAGCGATTTGCTTTGGAAGTTCTTCATGTTATTTTGGGATAAGACCTGTTTATGTACATGTATGGTAAGACACCTTTTACCATTTCTCACAGAAATTATAGAATTTTAAAAAATGTTAATGCAGATCTCTGTTGTGTAACACTTAGGTGGTTTTAAGTATCCA
>JBCJKH010019688.1:0-14883 GCA_039877255.1 Loriculus beryllinus
GATTTCTTCCTGTGCCAGATGGGAAGAAGGTAGTGCTGTCAATCCCACCCTTTCTAAGGGAGCTGGGGTGCTACTGCTCTATGGAGCCTGGTCTCTAACCCACTATATTCCCAAGGTCTATTTGGGGTCTTGAACCAGGGTGGGGGAACTTCACTACCCCTCATCCCTCCCGACATTGCCAGCCACCACCCGGGGGGGCATTGTCACAGCATCTGCCTACATTTTGCAGGTCTCTGAACTCACGTGAAAGTGACTGTGAACCAGAACAACTAAGCCCAGCATTATGAGGGAGAGGGATTTGCCAGTATCTTCCTGCTGGAAGATCCATAATGGGCAGTGGGTGAATGCATGGGGATCTGCCTTCCCAAGGACACAGTCTCCTCCTGGGTCTCCTCACCTGGGTATGTAGCTTGTTCTGGAGCTCCACAGGCTCGAGGTAGTTGCAGGGAACAATCCCTTTCTGCAGGGAAAGGAGAGTTGAGTGATTGCTTGGCAAGCAGGCATCCCACTGCTGCCAGACAAAATTGAGCCTGTCCTCACCCTACCCTGAACACAGGAGAGTCCCTGAGGCTGAGGTTAGTTGATGCAGGTTGGATGGGTTTCAGCAAACCCTATGGTCTAAGCCAGGGTGGACATAATAAGGGACTTAAATTGGAAACTCACTTAGTTGCTCACAGCAAGGATTTGCCCTGCAAGTCCCACTCCGTGCTACCTTTCCGTTGAACATCACTGTTGCCCAGTTGTCCTTCTCTTTCTTCAGGACAAAGACAATGTTTCCTGGCAGGACCTGCAGCTCCTCGGTGGTCTCAGGGATGAACTCATACAGAACGCGGTGTGGCTGCCCTTCGAGGGCCCTGGGTGCAGGAGCAGTGGATAGGTCAGGAAGGTGGGTGACACTGTAGGGGGAACCCAGACCTCTGCATCTTTGTTACTATCAACCCCTGTTCCCGCTGAGTTTTGGGCTCTGCCTGGATGCTTGGCTGTGATGGTGCAGGATGGATTTGGACATGGATGCAAGGGTTAGCAGCATTGTCCATCCTTTGTCCAACTTACCTGAGGATTTCTGGAGTCTTGGGCCTGGGTGGAGGACCAGAGGCCTGCCAACAAGAAGGCAAAAAGGAAATTATCAGTAATCTGGAGGATTTTGGTTGCTTTGCAGAAATATCATACAGCTTCTACCATGCCTGTTATTACCCCTGCATGGTCCCTTCCTCCCCATGCTGGTGGCAGGTCAGATGATTTGAACCAAAATGGAGCTTTTTGCTGCTTTGCGGAGAGCTGAGGTAGGTTTTTGACTGTTTGTCACCCTGATACATAAAGTGCTGTGAGGGTTATCCCTGCCTTTGCTCCCTCTAAGGAGTAATTTCCAAATTCTTCTGCCTGCCGTTGGTTTTCACAGGCACAGTCCTGTGTTCAGTCATGATTCTGGTTTCAGCTCACAGAGGGCTGAGAACGGAGATTTGAGACCAACTGGCATAAATTGTGCTTCTCTGTATCTTCCCATTACCGTGCTTGTAAAATTCGCTGCTGCCATCGTAGTGCTTTACTGTCTCTCCTGCTGTAGGAAATTCTCTGGTGGATTTCATCAATCCTCTGAAGAAGTAACTTGAAATAGGCTTGACTCCCCTAGCGAGGTGTCAACACTTGGCTGCACTGAGGGGTGTATTTTATATTGCCTAACAGTGCTCTGGGCTGCAGCGGCTCCATTTCCCCATAAAAATCCTCTCAAAGGTCATGTAAAAAACTCTCGGGCACCTCTGAAGATGGAAAGATGCTGCTACAGCATCAGGAAAATGGCACAGAAAATGCAAGGGGCTTAGAGAATAGGGAGGAGGGTGGAAACTGAAAGCAGAAGTGCTCTTGTTTCTCCACATCAGCTTAGACAGATGAACCCTAATGAGTCTTATGAGGAGGGTCTGAGACAGCTGTGTGCTAAAAGCCATCAGCCTGCAGCAGTGGTGGAGGCAGAAGATGTGCTGTCCTGCTGCTACTTCTCTGTTCAGGGAACCAGTTTAACCTCAACCACAGACGTAGGTGGCTTCGGGCTGCACTTCCTGATGATGGAGGGAGCAGCTGAGATGTGGGCACAGTATCCTCCTCCTCCCCTTGGCAGTAGCAGAAAGCTCATGGTAGTGATGCTGCTGTTTGCTCCCCACTGTGAGCTAGAGACCACAGCAGGGTGCAGGATGATACCCACCCCTATGTCCTCCTGAACTTTCACCAAGGATTCTGTTCAGTGGTGATGCCTTACCTGTGGCTGAAGCGGAGCAAACCCTGAAAAATCATCTTTGTCCACCACAGATGCCACCACCTAGAGCCAAAGGCAGACAGGTAATGATGTGATGCTTCCAGACCTCTCTTAAACCTCTGGTGTCTACCCTCCTCCTTGGCTGTTGGCCAAGTCAAGGTCTTCAGGATGCTTCAGGTTCAAGAGGGGCTGTGATTTTAGGCTAAGCATCTTGGATTACAGACTGAGTGCTTCTGGCACCAAAACTCACCTCTCAGCTATGGTAAGTTCTCAGCTTTTAGCCTCACTGGTACTCCAGTTAAAGTCATAACCTATAAGTTTCACTTTATGTCTTAATCACAAATGTTGAAGGAAGCCAAAATGTCCAACTCAAGCTCTTACTTCCTATAGGTGACTATAGGAAGTTCACAGATGTTTGTCTGCATATTTCTGGGGTTCCTCTGGTACCCAAGGAGCTGCTTGGCTCTCAATTGCCCAGTTCACCAGTGCCTGCACAGCCAAAGGTTCCCTTTCTGGAGGAGCCCAGGACCTGAGCCCAAGGGTGCTTTGACTTTGCACAATCATGGAAGAAAAGCTTGCTTACTTATGGGAGCTGAAAAGCCCCTTTCGAATTGAGCAGAAGAACTGGATGTCATTTGTGAGATGTTAAATAGCTTCTTGGCTTGCTGACTAACTGTCCCTCATTTCTCGCTAAGGAGAGAAACTGAAAAGAGGCCATGCTCTTCAGAAACATGCTATTTAGGTTCTCTGTCTTATTCTTCCCCCGTTCCCCATGAGATCCCTACATGCCATTCCTCCCTCCATGCCTGGGGGGTGGATCCCTGAAGCATGGACCAGCTCCATATTTCTAACTGCCCTTGATACAGCAGCTAGCAGCTCGGAGGAGTGGTGAGGGGGTGGTCAGCAGCACTCCTCAGCCCCCAGGCTGGGCTCAACTAAGATATTTGTTTCTTACCATAGCCTTTCCCAGGTAGTCCTTCTTCTCCAGCTGGGCCACTTGCTTTTCATTTGGTCTAAACAGCTTCCCTGCAGGCATGGCCACCAGCTCACAGATCTTCTGCTTCTGTAGCACAGAGAAGTCATAGAGCTCTTCAGAGATGAGAGCACGGACAGCTGAATGTCCCTTGTATCTCTTGGATTAAGGTCTCACTCCATAAAGTCAAAACTCTGCTCCTGACCCAGTTCATTTATCCTGATCTTCCTGTCCCCCCAGTGACCCAAAACTCATCCCACCAACTTGTGCCTCACTACAGCACTTAAGCCTGCTGTGTTTTAATCCTGCTCTGCTAAGGCCATAGCTAAAAGGTGTGTTCTTTGGCATTTTTTTCCTTCCTCCCTGCAGGGCTGCTGTGAGCAAACACAGTGGCTGAGAGACCTGCTCCTCCTTACCAGGATGGCTTCCATTGCCCTGTCGATCTTGTTATGCTGGAGCTCACTCTTCATGCTCATGGCCCGTGTTAGGTGCTCCTCAGCTTTCTTCCAGTCCTCCATCGTGGCATACACCAGTGCAATGTTGTAAAGTATCTACCAAAGGGATGAGAGCAAGAAAATGAGCTCTTAAAGCAGCCGGATGATTTCCAGGAGGGTGATAAAGGAGAGGACAGCAGGGCAGTGGCACAGGTGGTTGCTTGTGGGGCACAGAGAGGTTGGCTGTCTTCTCTTTAGATTTCTTGCACTGCTGAAGAGACCTCTGGAATCACAACTGCCATCAAGTCTTTCTCACCTCGCAAGCGAAGAGCCTGTACCGCAGCCCCAGGATCTTGTAGTCAATGAGCTGGTTGCCTCGCAGCTGGGCCAGTGCCTCTTTGAAATCCTCAATGGCCTTTTCATGGCTGTGGAGCAGAGGACAGGGGTGTTACCACCTCGTGATGGCAATCTGCTTGCCTTGAAGTCTATATATGCTTCTGTGAGTTAAGCTGGGTCTCTCCCATCTCCTTGCAGTGTTTTTGGACACTCCAGGGTGAGAAGAGATGCTCCAAGACTGGTGTTAATCCCAAGAGTGCACAGCTGATGGACAGGAGCCTGTTTTACCTTAACAGGTTGCAGTTTGGCCCCTGGGTTATCATCCTGCCTGGGGCTGTCCTCAGCTGAAGGCTGGCATCTCTGCAAGCAGCAAAAATGAAATATAAACCCTTCCACTCACTTCTGCCTCCGGTAAAACACTGTCCCCCGCTGGAAATAAGCCACTGCCAGGTGTTTGTCGCAGCCGATGCTCCGGGTGAATGCCTGCATGGAGGTTGGAGTAGGGCATAAAGGAGGTAAAAAGGAAAGGCCTTTAAAAACCTGAAGGTGTAGAACAGTTATACCTGTCCTACTTCAGCCAAGTGGCCTAAGCTGGGCTCTGTGGCTATGTCTCCTGCAGTGTACCAGGTGCCTAATTTTTTTAGCTGGAATCTGTCACAGCCTGCTCAGCAGCTTAGTGCCTCTGTAGTCACCTCTCGGAGAGAAGGTAGGGCAAGCAGCAAGCCATGCACCTCTTCTGCTGCTTTGCCTGGCAAATAGGTTCAGCAGGACCAGCCCAGGGGTGTCACCCTTCACCCCAGTTTTAAAGGCCCTGAATCCTTCCCTTAGTCTGACTGTGGCTCTTAATTCCTCCTTACACACTGCATTCATCTGACTGTCGGGTCTGTGTGCAAACTCACTGGTGCCTGTCAGTAGCAGTGACTGCTGTAGAAAGCTGTACCTTACCTGCTCCGCCTCGGCCAGCTGTCCCAGAACAAGATGGATGCAGCCGATGTTAAAGCAGATTTTGGCAGGGGGGTTCTGTACAGCTGTGAAGGCATCCAGGGCTGCCCTCCACTCCTTCCTATCCACTGCACACACTCCTTCTTGCCACAGCCGGATCGTCTCCACCAAGGACATGGCGTGGTAGTGCAGGACGCGGCGTCTTTGGCTGCCTTGTGAGTCTCGCCCCTCGCCTTGTCCTTCTGTGTGGTGCTGCTCGGCCTCTCTCTAGCTCCCTTCTGCCTGTATTTCTGCCTTCCTCACTGCCTGTGTCGCAAACCCGGCAGGAAGTGGCCTCACTCACATCAGTGAAATGCAGCCTCGGGATGAGGAAGTGCGGCAGAGGCAGCAGGTTGCTGTGCTGACGTGGGTTGCACACCAGGTCCTCTCTGTCAGCCAGTCCATCCTCGCCTCATCAGGTTTTGCTTCTCCAGGTTTTTCATAGAAAGACATGGATTTTGTCAGCTGGGTGGTTATCAGGTCAAATTCAGGGCTGCAAAGACACGGGGCAAGCACTGCACCTGAGCCCCTTGTGCCCTCCAAAGCGTGGTCCTTGATGGGGAGGTAGTTGCTAAATGGCTCCTGCAGGCACATCTGCCTGCAGCTGGGCTGGCGCTACCCTGCCTGCTGGCCCAAGCAGGAAAGTGAAGTAGCGCCCAAGGCACAGCCTGGGAGAGCATTTGTCCTGCCCATCTCCCACTGCATTGCCCCAGTGAGGAGCTCTGCTGCTGGGGGTGTGTGGAGCTGCCCAAAGATGGGCTTTGAGGGGCAGTGGCTGTGCCATACTGAGCCCTGGCAGCTGTGATAACTTACATTTAGCCCAGCACCACTTCTGTTGAGGTGGTCTGCTGACAGCAGGCGGTAACCTGGCATTGGAGCTCTGCGGGAAGGGCAGGAGGATGCTGAGCGTGTGGCAGCTGCAGAGGTAGTGATGGCAGGGTCTGACCTGCTGGCTCAGTTTGGAGCTGGATGTTCCACGCGTGGTTTCTAAGCAGTTTTGGAAGGACCTTGCTGCATCTACTAGCCATGTGATGTGTAATTTTATGAGCTTAAAATACATCAGCAAGACTTGTCCCTTGTGCGTTTACTGAAACTTCCCCATCAAGTTACAAAACGCTGGCAGTGGGAGGGAGGCTGTACAGGATACTTTTGTTTGACTTCTGCTTGGCAAGAAAGCCTGGCTGCTGAACAGCGAGGGTTTTAACCAGAAGTAGAACCAAGCACAGCCCTGAACCTGGAACTCTCTTTGGTTTTCCAAATTGTAAGCATGCCCTTGGGCTTTCTCTTTGAACTCCAGAAAAGCAGAGGGAAATGCTGGGAGGTGAAATGATGCTGAAGGAGAGAGGTGGGAATAACAAAATGGTGAAGATGAAAACGCCTCCGAGATGCCTTTTCTCATTCGTGTGGGGTATGGGAGACCCCATCTGGCAGGAAATGGTTCAACTTACTGTAGGGATAATTTTCTGCTCGTTTAATCACCTGAATTGGTGCACTGCAGGGTCAGGCTTACCCCAAAACCGGTACAAAGGGAGCTGGAGAAGGACACGAGATCACCTCTAGGACAGTATCTGGGTTTTCTTTTTTTCCTTGTGTTTCACAGGAAGATGGGATCTGAAAGGTGCAAGCACAGCAAATGCTCACAGCAGCTATCCTTCTCCTTGGTTATTTTTAATGTAACATTCAGGTCATGTCAAAGCTATGATAAATGCACTCCTTCTACTAAGGGTAAGACTCTTCTTCCCCTTTCTCTTACCAAGTTGATTTAGTAAGCAGACTTGTTTTTTCTATGACAATGTCCAAGAGGAAATGAGTAACAGAGATGGTGACATCTCCTGTGGGAGATTCTTGGAATCCAGCACAAAAGCAGATTGTCAGAGACAGGTAAGAAATATATATAAATGCCCAAACTCCAGCTGGCGCGAAGGAGTTGGTTTTGAGTTTGTGTAGCAAAAATGTGCATAATTTTATCATAATCTATGGAGAGGAGACCCAGAAAGAGACTGATCTGGGCACCAGAAAAGGTTATGTATGAGGAAAGACCAAAGGGATTGACCTTGTTTGGGAGATCTATGATGCAGGAGGAGTGGAGAAGACTGAGCACATCTAGATCCTTCCCTGGAAGGCAGGGTTTTTTGGCTCGCTCCCTAAACAGTGGCAGGGAGCGAGGCAGGAGCCCACAGGAACTGTTTGGCTAAGTGATGGATGATTCAAAGCCCAGGGCTTGGCAGTGGCTGCAGCTTCTCTCAGCTGTGACTGATGAGGTACAGTTGTCACATGTTCTGGCCAAAGCTGAAGGCAGTGGTGGGAGGTTTACAAGCAAGCCTCAGAAGCACTGAGCCTTCCTAACAGGGCTCTGCAAGTGCTGTTCCCTTCGAGTGTGTCTGATCTGCATGTAGAGTATTTTTCATTGAAAGCTTCCTTCTTGTAACAGAAAGGGAAATGTGTTTTGCAAAGCTGAATTGCTTGGGGACTTTTATTCCCTGCCCATCTTTGTTTTCCTTTTACAAACCTGTTGTGCCATGTTGCTCAAAGGATTAGAACACCCTTTCTGCCTGGGTGCATACAAACAGCTGCTTGCCACAGCAAGTGTGTGAGGTCTGGGGACAGGAGCTGAGGACAGCCTTCACCAGCCCCAACTGCTACAAGGCAACCGCTAGCCGGGAGTGAGTCCCATAAGTAAGCTCCTCTCCACCCTATGGGCTAGCCCCATACCTGCACTTCACTGCTGGAGGTCTTGTTAATGCTGTGCCAGTGGATTTTTGGATGGGCCAGGAGCACTTGGTGCCCTTCACTATGTGCCTACCAGGATGCCAAGCTCAGGCTGTGCTTTGCCGAGGGCAGAGCCAGTGCCCGATGTTTTGATGCTGCTTTAGACTCACTCAGCTGGTGGTGGCTCCTGTGTATGGTAAATGCAGCACCCAGACACAGGTTGCTGTTTGGCGCAGCTGGGGCTTGCTCCCTGCTGTGGTGTTTGTATGGTCCACAGGTATGACCAAGGCAGGATGTGAAGGAAAAAGACAATGTATTTCTTTTTTAAAGTAGATTTACTTTTTACTTTCCAGTGAGTTACCAGAAGATGTGCCTTCCTGCAAATCTTGCTCTACTGCCCCCACCTCGCTGCATGTCTTCTGGCACATCCCATTTGAACACAAATGCAAAAGGTGTGCATGTATTGGGTTTCTGAACACATCACAGCCTGAGTGGAAGGGTGGAGAACCTCGAGATCGCTTTTGTCATTGCCTTTGTTTGTATAATGCCACCTAGAGGTAGCTGACCTGCTTTAACATCTGTTGTTCTGGAAAATATTTTTCACTTAATTTGGGATTCTGATTTGGTTTGTTGGGGTTTTGTTTTGGTTGGTTGGTTGTTTTTTTGTTGTTGTTGTTGGGTTTGGGTTTTTTTGTTGTTTTTTTTTTTTTTTTTAATGTATTAGGACTGATTGGTGCCTTAAACAATTTAGATGAATGAAAGGAAACTGAGAAGCCAGTCCCTGGGAGAACTGTGAAGACAGAACCTTCACTGATGTGCCCAGGAGGGAGGCTTCTCTGCATATGTGTTGTGGAGACCTCTCTGGTCTTTTCAGCCAGGCCAGGTCTTCCACGCTGTGTGCCCAGTGCTTCCTGTGGTTGTGCCTGTGTTCTTCTGAATGAGTTAAGCAAGCAAAAGCATCCTAGGAAGAAAGGGATGGCGGGCACCAGTTTGAGGGTAACCACACCACTGGTTCCTGTCTGCGTCAAGGTGCTTAGGACATGGGCTGTTGTGCCCCCAGGCTATGCCCTGGGCACCCCTGGAGAGCCGTTGAGATGGGCTGGCTAACAGGGCTGTGCTGCCCTGCTCAGGAAGGCACAGCTGCTCCAGCTTTGCTGCCAGGCTGGCTGCCTGTCCTTGCCTGCAGCAGCATGTGGCAGGGCTGGGGAAGCCGAGGGAGGAGGTGGGATGGAGGTGAAAAAAAGCTTTTACTGATTCCTGCATGTGGTGCACCAGGAACACTTGGACTTGAGCTACCTGAAGGCATTAGCACCCGTTTTCCAAAGCAATGACTTGAGTAACAAATATGCAACGTCCTTCTGATGTCAAACTGCTCAATGCCAGGTTTCTGTGTACACAGGCCCTCCACAAGTCCAAGCTGAGTACGATGCCATTAATGATGACATAGGCACCTCACCCACAGGACAAGCCCAGGGCTGTATCTGTATTTAAATTACTGTTAAAACCAGTGCTTAATCATTCAGTCTCTTGGAGCCTGGGCAAGCAGAGAGAAAAACAAAAGCCCAAATGTGAAGTCAGTTTTGCTCCAACCACCCTGCTAGGCCATCACTCTTCCTTTTGTTTTTGAGAAAGCATCCAGTATGAATGGCTGCAAGGAGCCTGCTCTCTAGGCACTATTTCAGTATAGGCAGAGACATCTCTAGTAATCCTGTTCTGCAATGTTTTTTGATGTTTAAATATCTCACTAAAATAATGCTGTATTTTTTAGTTGGATGTAGCTGTGCCTGTATCACCATTACATACAGGTATGGATAATGGCTAAAAAAGAAGCCTACCAAGGGGAGAAGCCTAACACAGGGGAGAAGTTTTAGGGCTTGCTTTTTTACTGTTGTACATCCTGGAATAACAGCCTGCTGAAACTTCAAGACACTTCAGACACCATGTAAATATTCAATAATGATTTATTTTCTGGTCCTTATTACAAAAAAAAAAAAAAAAAAGCAAATATCAAAAACCAGCAAAGATTTGACAAGTTCCCCAACAGTCTTACATAATTGAACGGCAGTAAATTGGTGAATGTAAAACACAAGTATTTCAGCCCTGGGCCTAAACCTTTAACGGTGATCTGGGATGCCCTGGGCTTTCCTAATTCTTTTTAAAGTACTCTTCAAGAACCCGACTCGCTCACTAGCTAACACGCTGTGGCACAATGCAACAGGAATGTGAACTGTCAGATACCCTTTAAGACCCTATACACCTGGAAAAAAAAATATGGGAGCTCTACAAAGATGGTGTGGGTACCAGCATGCATTTCTCAGATTACCCCAGGCAGCCACATTGTTGTGCTTGACAGAATCACTTTCAAGTTGCTGAAAGGATCTGCTGTGTTGAAGCTGCTTCTTTTTTCTTCTCTTCAGGATCTTTGCTCCCCAAAATAAAAAGAATTCACTGGGCTGGGCTCCAGTGTAAATGGACCATCAACCTTCAAAATTCTACTGCACTGCATGATGGACAACTTCAGCCCATTGTGACTTTTCTGCTGCAGACCCAGCATCTGACTGATCACAGGGAACCTGAACAAGTCGTGAGTTGTGAGGTTAAGGAAAACACTCAGCTCTCTGGAATGATAACTGGGGTTGGAAAGGAGCTTTAGATTTCTGTCCTATTCACGGCTGCAGGTTCAGAGGTTGACTAAAGAAAACAATGGTCCAGTTACCTATATTAATAGCTGCCCCACTACTCAAATATAGATCTTACCTCAAACCGCTGCTTGGCTAGCAAAAAGAATTAAGACATTGCCCTACGTTCCTCAGCACTTCCTCAGAAAGTCAGGTCAAAATTTGCCATAATTATACATAAATGCAAATCACCCTAAACATGAAGTTGTACATGTTACTGTAAGTGTCACTGAAATGTTTGTGAGTACCAAATATTCCTGTTAGAAATAAAATTGCACCTTCATAATTTTCCAGAACTTAACAAGAAAGGAGAACATGATATGCATTATTTGTCAGGTACGAAAGAAGCAGTGAGAAGGCAAGCTGAGAGACAGGTGCTGCCCACAGGGCAGCAATGGCATTTGGTTGGTTGGGTTTTGTACCAGCACTTCCCACACTGTGTATGGCAGACAACCACTTGCTGCTGGATTTAAACTGTTTTCCTGGCTGTCAAAACACGGACGATGGACCCTACTCCTCCAGCAGCCAGGGCCTGAAAAGATACACATGGCAGTTAACACCAGGTCAAGGCAGCCACAGGCCAGATCAGAAAGGCTTCCCAATTGTGTTTTAAATAAGCATCTCCCCTACCTTTACATTAAGAGTGAAACACTAGCACTCGGGGTGCCAAGGAAGAATAATCGCAATCACTTTAAAAACAGCTATTTAACAAGCTATTTAACAACAGCTATTTTATTTCCCTGCATAGCTGAATTGCAAATCTGCTTCCCTCTAGAAAGAAATCCTAGTTCCATCCGCTTGAATTACTGGATTGATCCATTTTGTTTGCCTCAGTCTAACAGAAAACCAAATTTTAATGGCAGAATCTTTACCCAGGGTACTCTATCAGAAATAGGCACATGACATAACTCAGCTCTGAGCTCGCAGGACTATACCTTCCTCCCACCGTGAAATATGGCACTGAGTTTTACCAGAGAGGAAGGTGGTTCTCACCAGGCTGAGTGAGCGTGCCTCAGACCCAAGAACTTGCTACCACGGATAAACCAGGCAAGAGCACATGCTATAAACACACCTTCTCATGCCACTGCAGCAGCACAGCGCTGCTGTTGTCAGAAGGGCTCTCAAAGCCTTTGTAGATGTACTTCATCAGCAGGTCAACTCCATTCTTGTCCAGTGACTGCACTGCCTTCTCAATATCGTTGGCTTTGAAAGAGATGAGGACCTTCAGGACAATACTTTCTGCACGATCCTGTCAACAAATAAGGAAAGCATAGTTGCATTCAATCTCATATAAGGTACATACAAACAGTACTCATCTCTCAAACAGAACCAGATTTTTTTCTCTTTATCAATTCTAAAATATGCTTTGATAAGGCAGTTTGTGAAGAGAGCTTATGATAATAATAGATAATGTCCTCCCAATGATAAACAGCATAAAAGTTTAATGTGTTTGTCCTACTCTAGGTTTTCTGCCTCTCTGCCTGTGTTTCTAATTCTCCACTTACTAAATTAAGTTATGGCTAAACAATAGATTTTCACATCAAAACTCAAGGTTTAGCAACTTCCGAAAGAAGTACTTGTGTTGGCCTCCCTTCCCACCAGAGCCTTTTCCATGTCTTTGTACTGTTTAACGTGATACAACTATTATAATCCATGCAAATACCACTGGCCAGACTGAAAGTGCTAATTGCTGGAAGCCATGTATTTTCAAAGCAGTCAACTTCTGTCCCAGGCACACTGACAGCATTAATATTTTGCATTAATAACCATTTGCAAGTTGATCTGGATATCATTTCAGGCCCAGGAATTTGTGTGGCGTGCTTGCAAGCAGCAATTAGCCATGTAATCTGCAAAAAGCAGCTCTTCCTGTTCATCTGTCCTGGGTTCAGCAGTAGCAGTCAGTTTTTCTCCTTCTTAGTAGCTGGTACAGCTCTGTGTTTTGACTTACAGCCTGGGAACATAGCTAATAATACTGATGTTTACGCTGACCAAGAACTTTGTGAGCCTCATACTCTGCCAGGGAGGAGGGGAAGCCGGAAAGAAGCAGGGACAGGACACTTGACCCAAACTGACCAAAGAGGTATTCCATACCACAGCACGTTATGCCCAGGATGTAACTGGGAGTTACCTGGAAGGGCTAGTGCTCTGGGGGGTTGGAGGAGGTATGGGTCGGTGCTTGGTCAGGCAGGGTGGGGTGAGTTATCTGTCAGTGGTTGGTGAGATGCTGTATTCTCTTCCCTTGTTATTTCCTTTCTCATTATTATTACTGGTGGTAGCAGTAGTGATTTGTGTTATACCTTAGCTACAGGGCTGTTCTTATCTCAACCTGTAGGAGTTGCATTCTTTTGATTCTCCTCCCCATCCCTCTGGGAGTAGGGGGAGGGCAAGAAAGGGGGGTTGAGTGAGTGAACGAGCTGTGTGGCTGGATTTAAACCACGATACTGTTGAAAGCTAACTGATGGAGGCTAAAAGAAAAAGGTCTCAGGTTTGTTGGACTTTTAATTCCACAAATATTTCAAGCAGCTTCCTCCTACAAAAATTATGGACGTCAGTTTTCTTGCCTAGTGTAATATCCCATAGCTGCTTGGCTTAGCAAGACTTCTCACATAAAGAACTCCAAGTAAAAACAAAAGTTCCACAAGATCAACTGAAAATAAAGACAGCCAATCAAATTCAGTCACTGCCTTTCACAGTGCATTCTTAAATTCATCAATACAGAGCTAATGGAAATGGCTCATTAACATGAGGCTCATTAATTAATGGCTCATTAACTCTTCAGTCTGTTATATGGCACTATCAGTAACAAAACAACTGGTTCTTAAAATCCTGTGAAACCCACCAGGACAGGGCTGGGACTATGTAAAATAATCTCCACTGGTGGCCTGGTGAGCAGCATGGAAATATTCTAGTGGATTCTCCTTAAAGAAAGAGAACAGATGTCTGCAGGCACTCACCATCTGGGCAGTACCACATCTTATCTGCCTGTTCCTATTGCCACCGCAAGCATGAGCCATTCAAGGTTTATTCTGGGGAGGTTCAGAAATACATGCATGCAGCAAGCTCCTACGTTCTGTCACAGGGGGAGCGCTTGCATTTTCTGAGGTTTTAACGGCTTACTTTTGATTGGATGTGGCAACCATCAGTTCTTCCTTTTTTGTAGGTTCACAGTCTGGCTGTGCTAGCATAGTTTCATTAGTCAGAGGTGACTACTGCAGTTATGGTTCCCCAATTGTTCAGTACCAACTACCTCTATGTGCTGCCATGTCTGGATCACACATGGGCGCCTGGTGACATGCACCAGGACACACATACACAACCAACACAGGGAAGAGAAGACACAAAACCTGATCTAGCACCAAGTGCAGGGATGTGGACAGATGACATCCAAACTATAGTATTTTGAACAAGATTAAAACACCAGAGATCATGGCTGTTTTGGGGAATACCCTAAAACCAGCTTCCTTGGCTTCCCCTAAGGCAGAAGGGACAGAGGCAGAGTCTGGTAGAGTTGGTGGGATAGAGGTTACAGAAACAGGAAAGGATTTTTAAGTAGTAACCGACCTTCACTGCCTGGTTCTTTGTGTTGATAGGAGGGTTCTTCAGAGCCGCCTGTAGTGCAGCCATCATGTTCCCTGTGCCAGATGGTTAAGGATCAAACACTGAGTATTTGGAAGGCAACAAAACCAGCCCCAGGACAGCGATACTTGTAGCTGGCTCGTGCATGGCTGAAAATACTTAGTTTCAGTGGATGCAGCGATTCTCTCAACAGACAGCACGAATGAGTGTAATTGTGACATTATTCTCCATCACTTCTGCAATCGATAACCCTCGAGACCAGGCCTCAGCCCGGCACATCCACTCCAACAGCCCCCGCAGCAGTCCCCGGGAAGAGCTACTCCACGACTCGGGCGGCCGGGGAAGCCGGAGGTGGAAGCGGACACACGGAGCTCTCTTTCCGCCTTCCTCCATTCCCTCTCTCCCCCCATCAGACACCTCCCCGATACCACAGCCCCGGGACACCGCCGTCTCCGCCGTGAAGGAGGAAGCGGAGCCGCCTTCCTCCTACACCCGGGTGCCCGTCTCCCTCCCTCGGCGGGAGCGCCGAGCACCAAGCTCCTGTAAAAGGCAGCCCCGGCTGCCGCCGCGCCCGGCCAACCCCGCGCCCCGGTGCCGCGCCCGCTCCCGACGGGAACGCTTCCCGCACCCCGGCGGAAGGATATTGCCGCAGGCACGAGTCCACCTCGCCCTCGTCGGGTCCGGCTTGCCCGTCGCCTCCCTCCTCCTCATCCACGAACTTGTTCTCGTCGTACTCGTCCACATCCACCCGGCGGAACCGCGCCGACGACACCGTGTGCTTCGCCATGGCAAACCCACCAGTCGCCGCCACGCGCACGCGCGAGCCGCGCACGTACCCGCGCGCACGCGCGAACCGGGGGCGCGCCCCGCGCAGGCGCGCTGGGGAAAAACTGCTGAGTAGGAAGGAACCCCTGTTTCCCGTGGGGAGCGACGTGTTATTGGCCTTAG
>JBCJKH010019689.1:0-28162 GCA_039877255.1 Loriculus beryllinus
TAACTGTCTGAGCCAAGTAGATAGAATTATGGTAAGCATTAACCAAAGCGTATTTTTCTGTCCTATAGGGTGAAATCAGAACATCTTAATGTTTTCTTTCTTGGGTCACATAATTCTGTAAAAGAACACCAAGAGAAATGTCAGACTGCTTCTGCTTGATCGTTACATTCTGTACCAGCCTTTCGAACATGTTTGCAAATAAAATTACTTTATTTCATTATGTGTCATTTTACATTTTGCCCATGCATCACCCCACTGAGACCATTTGGTTTAAGACACTTTTTTTTTGAGCTATAAGCAACTGGAATTTTAAGCTCATTTAAACTGTAATTCAGGATGCTTCTAGTATCCCCTTTTCAAGTTTAACCACTAAATGAGTACAGCCTTAGAAAAAAGAATAATAACGCATCTTACCTTTATTCATTTTTACCCAAATAATATTAAAATATCCAAACTTCTAAAAGGCACGCTACTGGGGAAATTTTAACCCTATGGGAAGCAGCATGGTGGTTTCTGAACACAATTTATTTAGTTTGATTTGTTTTATGTTGGATGAGGGAAGTGTAGAGATGCTAACTTTCCCTGCTGAGCCAAGGAGGGGTGAAATAGCCAATACCTCTCTCACTCTTCTACAGTGAGGTGGCTGAGTTCCACTCTCCACAGCACAGTGCTCCTTGCTTCTGAAAGAGAGGGGTCAGCATTTTGCATCTAAAGTCTGGTAAAGCCATATGTTCTTCGTCAGCAGCTAGACCAGCTCCGTTAGCATCAGCAATAAGCTTTTTGATAATGCCCTACCATGCTGCAGAAGAGCTAGCCGTGTAGAGCAGCTGTCTAGAGCAAAGAGGAAGTAAAATTATAGTAGTAGCAGGATAAATGCCACAGGCAAAGTCATGAAGGTGATATTTGTTAGAGGTTGTGGGTTGAGAAAGAAACCTTGCAACTGAGAGACTGAAAGAAATAAAGGATGAGATTCTCTGTTATAGCATTTTCATTATTTCATCTCAATATTTAGTTAAATTAGCAAGCCTTAAATAAGATGAAACCAGGTAGATTTGTGTTGAGTAGAGAGGATAGAGTTGAAAAGTCTAAGCCTTTTTTCACATCTCTAGACTTGAGGATTCTGATGTTTTATTTGTTCTGGTTGCCTGATAATAGCTTAATATTTTTATTTCTATATTTACTTTAATTCTTAAAAAAGCCAAGAGGTGGAGATATGTTGACAGACTCGAAAAGGAAGCTATTATTAATTAAAATTATTTTAAGTCTAAGATTAAAATAGTGCTCCTGCATATAAATTTGCTTCAATGAGCTGGACCCACAGTAATGTTAAATCACTGCATAAATTAGGAAATGTAGCAGACACACTGACTGGGGACTAGGTGGTGTCACAATTTTAGATGGTGCAGATTCTGCTTTCCCTGTATCCTTCTTATGTGCACATGCAGTTTAGATGCCATTAGGCAATTGTTCATTTTGGTACAAATTAACCTTTTTCACTTAAAAGGGACTGGTCCGAAGTCCACAAAAAATCAGTGGAAATTTCCCATCTAGTTTGAGTGCAAGTTGGGCCAGCTGTAGAAAGATAGAAATCTGGAAGGCACTGAGTATCTGTTTCCTGGTAGAGCTGGAAGAGAAGTCTCGCAAAATACCATGCAACCTGCTGTTTGTTATGTCTAACCAGTGCATGCATTCACTATCAGTAAGCCTCTGAACAAATCTAGCTTTGTTTGAAAAATCAAGCAAGAAGGAAAAAAACCTGCTCTTTAAGACAGCAAGACATGTATGAAGTTTTGGTGGGTTTATATCACTTCTCTGTAATCACAGTGAATAGTGGCAATCTTGTGTTCTCATATATGTAATACTGACCACCAGCAATTCAGCTTATGAAAAAACATGCTGTCATGGTCTATAGAAGACCATTTCTGTAGAAGTGGTCTAGAACAACTTCATCCTGCTCTCTTCTTGTCTATCATAAAATGCTGTCTGCGCTCAGGTGAGGTGACTGTCTCCTCTCTCCCCCATAAACGAATACTATACTCTGAGGCTGAGCTTGTTTGTGGGAGGGAAAACTGGGAGGCAAAGGGGGTCAGGAGGGAATATGAGGAGTAGGATCCTGGATCTTACTTCTGCACACTCAGCAGTTCAGAAGTTCGGACACAGAAATCCAGAGGCAACATGAGGTCTGCCAGACCCTGTAGAGTCAGGCTGCCGAAACCTGAAGCTCACAGGGTTACTGCAGCGTCAGCTTCTTAAAGAGCAAATGGAGAAGAGAAAGCTATCTTTGTACCTGGTGTGACATCCCTCATGACTATCTTCTTCATCAGAACTGGTCTGTATTCCCACACAGTCTCCAGAGCAAGCTATAAAATAATCTGAATTGGAAAAACCTGGATGAGATGGCAGAGCAGCAGGAAGCACTGACAACAGAGCTGTCGGCAGGGGCTTCACCTGCTGTTGCAGGATTGCCTTTTTCTCCAGCACCACATGCAGATGCACAGTCAAGATTTAAAAAACGGGCAAAACCATCACATACAGAAAATGTTGATGTGTGAAGAAGTTAATATTGAGCAGCACAAGGACTGACTCAGTTCATGCAGGAGCACACACGAAGTAGTTCAGCTGAGTTTGGAGGAGTACACTCCTTGGACAGACAAGGGCCCATGGCTACACAGAAATGTCTGCAGACATTACAGATGCATAGCTATCCTTTTATATGCAACCATTATACTAATTCTTCTACCATCCTTCTCTAGCTTGAGCCTTCCCTTCCCAGGGAAGGAAGCACAGCTGTCCCATAATGGACAGGTGTAAGATGGTGGCAAGATTCTCTACATTCATGACCACAAACTCATGATGCAAGGTGAGCCCAAAAGACCTTGCTGCTCCTCTCCTTCCTTTCTGTGGAGGAGAGCTGGAACAAGGGAATCAGTGGTGTCTCTAAACCACTCTGGGACTGGCTATCATGAGTAAGCAGGGACATATATCCCCCAAACTGTTTATTTTCGTGACTGCAAAGAAGACGATTTGCCCCAAATGCCTTCTTATTTATTTCTCTAACTGTTTTGTTATGCCTGATTTGTTATCCTTAGAGGGTGTCTGTTATCTTGTGCAAATTCTTTTTACATTGTTATAATGACACAGAAATAATAGATGCCTAATTTACATTGTAATCTTTGGTAAGAGGGATGTTTGTATTTTTGAAAGTATTATGATTTTAGTTGCTTCTCAATGGGTTTTTTTGGCTTATGATGTTGCATTGTAAGGTACAGAAAGGCAGGGGAGTTCAAGCATTCATTAGAGACACAATGAGATCCCAAATCTTAGTCCCTGCCTAGGACACCACAGTCATCAGTACAGACAGCAAAACATTAAAAAGCTCTTAAGTAAATAATGACTACAATGATGAGAGAGTGGGAAAAGGAGTAAATTTTCAATTCACTAGGGTTAATAGTGATAGGCTCTATTTTCTAAACAATAATTACCACCCATTCTCTGGAGCACACATACACTTAATACACAACTGAAACATTAAAGCTGAGATAAGGAGGCAGATAATACTCACAGCAGGAAGCTCCATACAATGCAGCATTTACAGAGGAGCTCCCACCATCCTGTTTAAACCCTGTGCTTTGGCACTAACTCCTTTAAGCCAAGAAAGGGAATCAGCCCACCTCCACTGTGTAAGCCAACATCAGCCCACTTCGCCCGCAGAGCTCCAGCTCTGAGGATGTTATCACCTCTTCTGGAACAAACCCAGCTAATGGCTGCTCAGAAAAACACATTGATTTCTTCTAGCTCTCGCAGTCCTTGATGTGTAGCAGTTTCTATCTCAAGGCGAGATTTAAAATGCATCTTTTCCAGGTGAGGTTGCCTATGTGAATCTGGAAAGGAGGGCATCATGCCCTGCCCAATGCTGTGTGCTGCCGAGGTCAGTATTTGGGGTGAAGACCTGTATTCTTCTTTGTGATATTCAATGTCACATTGCACGTTGGGGCCTTTTGTCATTTTAGTGAAGAAGAAAATTACTTGAAGAAATGAAACTCATTTAGAAACACTTTTCTTTTCCATGGGATCAACTCTTTTGCCTGGCAGGAGATGTGTCCTCTCCCTGCACATGAAAACAGCAATGCTAAAGAGGGAGGGCCAAAATTGAGCCACAGATTAATTTAAGATCAAACAAATATGCAAATGGTAAAATTTCATTAATATTCTTCAACCACACAGTGACCCTCCTGTGCCTCTCCTGCTGTACATGAGAACATGAGTATCAGATACCAAGGACAGGAATCCCATCTATTTTTCCAATAGGACATGCATTAAATGCAAAACCAGCAGCAGTTTCCTTTTCAGTACAAAATAAAAAAAAAAAGCTTTTTTTGTCTTTCATACAGGTTATCTATAAACCTTTGTCCCTCCTATCTATAAGCTATCCCTATCTGTAATCTATGTTCCTCTTTTAGCCTTCAGAATCATGTCACAAATGATTTTCCTGGCTATCTGACTGTCATTCTCTTTAACACAGTCTGTGGTTCACTAGTTGATGATAGCTTAAGCGGAATTTAATTGGTAACATATTGTCAGTCAAATTAGAGGCCATATGATACAGATTTAAACCTTGGTAATTTTTGCATAAAGAACAATCTGTCAACAAATCACAGTAAGGAAAACAGCCATAAATCAGTTTGTCATGTTTATTAGTAATTGCAGAAGTTTTGTGGTCGTGTTTGACTAGAGCTTCTCTTTCCCAGCTGCAGGAAAATGTTCCTCTAGATGCAGGTAACTTTGTAGGTGTGCAGATTTTATGCTTCCTGTGCACAGGGGTATACATAAACACATACAGGGATGTATGCAATTGCAGAGCAATGGAGATAACGACCTAGAAAGCTCCTTCAGTCCTGTCTTCCTAAATAGATCAGACTGCAGCATCACATGTAGATGTGCTATAGGGTCACATCCACATACATTCAACCATATAAGCTGAGGCTACATTCAGAGGGTGATGTTACATTTTCTTTCTGCTGCTATATTTTTGCAGACTGATTTTGCATCATTATGCTCTGCCTGATAGATTCACCTTCTTTTTTTTCCTTGGAAGATTCATAATAAAAATTTCCTGGCTTGAAGCTGGGACATTGACACAGTCCCAATTTTTTGAAATTGTACAGTTCTGAAGCCCTTTTTCCAACTCTGACAATATTCATGCCTCTAGAGCATTCCCCTAGCATGGATTGTATGGTAAGTGATCGAGCTGGCTTCATTACACAAAGCAGAGCTAGCTTTATTTTGCAATCTGGATGAAGCACAGAGGATGGGTTCACCTATAGGAGCTCAAGGAGAGGGGCTATCTCCCCCATACTGGACACTGCAGAGCCATGGCAAGGGGCCACATCTCCTAGGAAGACCTTTTCAGGGGTATCAGAAAGGGTTCCTGTAAATCACCTAGCAGAGTCTTCTTATTTTTGGGTAGATACCCACTATCAAGTATACATATACACCCCATTACCCTCCCCCACCGCACATCTACTGGTTTGTCATCCTCTTACACTAGCCTACATATACTAAGCAGAAACTGTCCTTTACCATGTATGTGCACAGGGGTATCCCCTTTGCTTTGTGTCTAGTGGTCAAGAATACACAAAGTAAGAAAAGGTAAGGCACCAACTGAACAAATATCCAGTGGGCATCATTATGAAAAAGATGGAAAATCACAAAAAAGTGCCCCATGAATATTTTATTTAAAAGGCTTGCGATTACCCTTGGGTGACAGAAACTGACAGAGCATGTCTATCACTCACGATTGAAATTGCAGGATGATCTGCAGCACTGTTCATAAGCATGATATAAGGTACTGAGCTGTTACAGCAGCATAATGTTCCTATGCAGTAACAAATATACTACGCAGAGACATGCACATAATTAAAACGACACTCGCTGGCTTGCTAGCACCATTTGCCAAAGAATAAGTTGCATGCTAGTGGATTTGCATACAAATGAGATACTGTCAGAACAATAATGGGACTTTGATAAGACCACATACTCATGTCATTAAGTCACTTCAGTAGCTGAGGAATATTTAGTTAGCATTAAACAAGGATAAAAGTTGATCATTCCCCCTTCCCCCCAGATGAAAACAAAAGGCAACAAGGTACATCCAGTTAAAAATACTAGGACATTTTTAAATAGAAAAGCTTCCACTGTTAATGCCATCTTTTAGAAGTTTTGTAAGGCACTGTGGAATTGAAATTGTAGTTTTAACACAGAAACAAAATCTGTTTATTAAGAGGTACTGTCACTGAAACTCCATGTCACCTGCCTGCTTGTTAAGTGCAGCTGTAGTGTGGGCTGTGGGGTGTTATTTTTTTTAATAAATAGAAATTTTAGACAGAGACATTTACATTTATGCTTATATCTAGTTTTATGCATAAATGTAATTAAATCAGCATAAATTAAATACCTCCTGAAATTTTCTAGTGAACCAAGAGCTTCTAAATCCTCCTATTTTTTTGCTGTACTCAGAGACCTCTTCGAAATGTCTGAACTTTGGACTTGATCCAGCCATGCTGAAATCAATGGGAATTTTTCCATTGACTTCAGTGAAAACAGGTCCTTTGGGAACAGTCTGAACTGAGATGTAATGCTCTACTTAGCTGGTAAAAAAAAAAACCCTAAACCTCTTGGAAGACCATCTTATGGCAATCTGGAGATCTGCACATCCTATCTGGTTTAGAAATAAACAGGCTTACAGTAATTTTGATGGTTTTGCCTGTAAATTATCAGGGAAAAAGTTAAACGGTGAAGTAAGAAGTTTTCAAAGCAGAAATTAAGACTTAAAATAGTCTTTTGCTGGTGGTGGGAGACCTGCTAACCCTGTATAGCAGGAAAGGGTCTTGCAAATTTGTTAACTTCTCTTCTAAGTTGAAAAATGGTGCAGGAGTCACTCAGAGGAGGGTAAAAATTAATATTAATGATTTCATTTTGACAGGAATGAACTCATTACCATGCACATTTCCAACGTTTTTCAACAGTTAATTTTAGCTGCTGAAAAAGACCTCTCTTACTAACAGAAAATATGGTAATTTTACATTAAAAACTCTGTATTAAGAAGTCTTTCTTTGCCAAAGTTACAAGCGCTTGACAGGGTTTTATAAACCACACTGAGCATCTCACAAACTTTCAATCACACATTATGAGAGGACTAAAAAATCCAGAATTAAAATCAGTTGCCGCATTCAATTTTTGTAATGTGTAATTTTTTTTAGTTACTGCTATTATGACAAAACAATTAAGACATATGGAAGAAATACATTGGCCCATAAGACTCTAGTTTTTTTTTAAGAAAGAAAATACAACATTATGCTATAATAACTACCACTTCCATTGATAGAAGGTATACCCTTTTTTTTACAGAAGTTATGAAAAATAAAAAGTAGCTGATGTAAGATGAACTCACATTAAGATGAATGTGTTCATTTAATCTCTGGCATGTTGAGGTTTGGGCACTACTTTTGTGGCTTGCCAGCAAAACCTGTATTAGGATGCTGGTGGGCTCAAGGGGTCCTGAGGAATTCTGGGTGATGAACGAGAGTTGTTCTCCCTTTTTTGTTCAAGAAGACAAACTCACCTGATGATTTTGAAGATTTTGAAACTGTGCCACTAACAAATTGGTTATTTTAATCTTCCAAAGGAGTTTCCAACACTTTCAAATGCACAGCATGAAGCCTTTCCCAGTTTGCTCTGCTTCCGCCAGAGCAGTTGAAAGGGATGGAGCAACACACCAAACAGTGGGATTTGCTCCTCCATCCCCAGTTGCTCCCTCTCCCCAACTCTGCTACCAATCCCCTTGACTTTCACCTTCCTGAATAACAGAATCATAGAATATCTCAATTTGGAAGCGACCCATAAGGATCATCAATCCAACTCTCTGATGCTTACAGTCAATCCAGACACTCCTTGAACTCTTACAGGTTTGGTGCTGTTGTGACTTCTCTGGGGAGCCCGTTTGAATGATTGACCGCCCCCTCAGCAAAGAACCCTTTCCTAATGTCTAGTCTGAATACCCCCAAACATAGATTCATTCCATTTCCCTTGTCCTGGTTGTATCACTGGTCAGGAGAGAGATCAGCACCTCCTCCTCTGCTGCCCTCCTTGAGGAAGTTGTGTACTGTGATGAGCCTTCTCGTCTCCAAGCTGAACAAAACAAGTGACCTCAGACACTCCTCCTAAGTCCTGCCCTCAAGACCTTTCACCATCTTGGTCACTCTCCTCTGGACACACTTTTAATAGCTTGTGTCCTTCTTGTATTGAGGCACCCAAAGAAACTGTTGTTTGCAAATGAAGGCAAACTTTCCAGCCTTTGTTCTCTTGCTAGTTAACATTCCATGGAATTTTATTACACGCAAAATTTAGGCCAGTTCTTTTTTAAATGAGCAATAACAGCTCTATCCTATGTTGCAACATCTTCAAGACCAGCAAGACATAATGAGTACATTCTATATGACTGACTGAACCACAACTGCAGAAGAATGAAGCCTGATATGCCCATGCCAATATTGAAAAAAAATCAGGAGCAAGTGAAAAAAAAAAGTGATTTATAAGTAGATAGTCAGCTTTTGGTTTACCATAGGTATCCCAAAGATTCTTTTTGAACCATAACCAATTGCAAGTCATAATTTAACACTTAAACATCTGTTAGTTCTTTCTACAGAAAACAAGAAAGATTCATGGACTACACAGCCCTGTTGACATTGTACTTTGAACTTACTTGAAAATTGAAAATTAGCTCCGAGTTGTACAGCGTAAGCTTTGCCATAATCACTATAGTAAGCAGTAACAACTGCAACCACAGTTTTAAACCACTTACAAATTAGTTTACTTTAAAAGGTTGGAAAAGTAACACATTTTTAAATGCTAAAAACCCTACAGAAATGGCTTTGTATTTTTATAATTTTGGTAAAATCTATATTTTCTGCTTTGAGGAATACACAAAAGCTGTGCTGTGTAACTACCCACTGGCAGAGCCTGGGGAAGAAATTCAGGAGCCCTTTTGGTGCCACATGTGAGCTGTGTACTGACAAAACAAGGCAAATAACTCTCTCCCAATGCTGTCAAACCCACAATATACACAGCCTACAAAACAAAGGAGATTGCCTTTATTTCCTTTCCATTCTAATCATCTTCAGGGCTATTTGTAACAATAGTAGGCATAACACTGCCAAGCACAAATGTGATTTCCAAGTTGGAGTTCCTTTCAGAAAATGGATTAGTTCAATTTTCCAGATGTCAGACAGGTGTGCAGTTAAGTATACACTGGAATTCACTTTTGGTGATTAACACTCATAATGACTATTTGGCTATGACAATCAGATCCTTATTTTCAAAACCTATCATTTATTTTTCTAGTACATTTACTTCACTTACAGCCACCAGCCAAATCCAAGATCAGCTAGAAGAAAATTAAGAACCAATTTATTATGCTTGCACTGTTTGTACAACATTCATCATCACTAGAAGAAAGCAGCTGCAAAAAGGAAGGGTAAAGAGGTTTTATACCAAGACAGAAAGAAATGAAGATGTGTCATTAAATTCCATGTGGTTTGTTGGGAAAAAGATGAAAGAAAATGCATTCAAAATTTCTCAGTATCACTTGCATCCTTTGGCCATTTGCTCTGCAGAAGTCATTCATTTCCAAAGTAATCTTATCCCCAGCTCCAAAAAAGTACTTCATTCTACCCAAAACCCCAGCAACTGCAAATGGCTTGGACTTGGAGTTATACAGGTCAGTATCTTTGAAAGGTTGCAAAAGCCGTAAATGATGTTTCTGTATTAGCTTCTCTGACAGGGCAACCCTCGCTCATGCTGGCTTCTCACATTACATTTTGAATGGGCTGAAACTGAGCAGAGGAATTACATGTCAAGGTGAAAGGCAGGGAGAGCTGGTCACAGCACTAAAAGCTTTGCTTCTGTATCTGGATTCAGCCGAAGGGTTTTGATTCAGGACATCTCCACATAGCTTCCTAATGTGGATAGAGTTACTAGGAAGTTATAACACTTCAAGAAATTAATTCATCTATCTGAGCTACAAAGCAAATAATTTGGAAAAGCAGTTCTGTGTGGTTTTGATGTAACAATAGTTTTGGTTTTGAAGGAGCTGCTGGTGTGCTTGAAGTCATGTAAATACTGTATGTCATATGTGGGAGAGTCTAATGCTGTGGTTTAACTGTTGTATTGCTGATATTGATCCACAATATACCGTTCACTGATTACTGGCAAATTACATGTTGCTAATCACTAAAGTGCCCCAGTGCTGTCAAGACTCTGAGTTGCAGTTATTCTCTGCAAAAAGTTGCTGTTTCACTATTACAGATCTGACAGAAGCATCACATCTGCAGAGCAAGGAGTGGAGAAGCAACAAATATTCTTCCAGACAAGCATAGAAGACATAGTCCATCAATTTGAAAAGACATCTTAATTGAACTAAGGCAGGACAAACTCAAATAACATCCTCCTCAAACACAGTCCAGATGTACAATCCTGCTTCAATCCCGAATGTTCAAAGGCACACTGCAGTGATCTATCACAGATTTGGTGTCACCAGAAATGCTCTAGCATATTAGCAGCTATGTCTTTTTTGTCACTGTGATTTGTATCGGAAGAACAAGGCAAAACAGACCAACAAAGGTGAATTTTTGCTCTAAACAGGTCAATGGTATTAGAAGCCAAGTGGACTATCCCTCCGGTATAAAGTACGCGTTTAGAAGTGTTGTCGTTTAAACTACTAAGAAGGAGAAAAACGACTGCTACTGCTGAACCCAGGACAAGAAGGAAAGAGCTTGTGGTGAAAACTATGAAATTCATGCTGCCCACTTGAAAAAATCACTGCACCAACTTCTGTCAACAGTAAAGGACTCCCATCAAAGCACAATTGCTCTTTTCCTGAGTTCATGTTTTCCATGGTTACATGAGCAATTTTCAAGCTAAAGAGAACTCAGCATTTTGAGGGGGGTTGTGCATTTTTATATGGCAAGCTTTATGCCAGAATTGGCATGAAAATTTACAAAACTAAAAATGGACAGGCTAGGTGCGGTATGAGAACTCCAGCTGCGGACTGGTGCTCATGCACTCTGCATTCTGTCCTGCTGCTACCTGCACAGAACATTAGTTCCCAGTTACAACTACCCACCTACACAAATTGATCTTTGAAAAGGGGCTATTTTCAGTTCCAGTGGGTTTTCTTGAAGTTTCAATAGCTGAGGTACCTGTAGACACAATAAATACAGATGTTCAAATCCTAGAGATATTAACAGGCAATACCTGACTGCTGAACAAAGAACTTGGAGGAGAGCTCTCAGACATGCTACAACTGTGTAACTTCAAGTTAACACAAGAGGATCAGCAGATACCTACAATTAAGACCAATCAGATGCTGAAGCCTTTCTTAAAAGGCTTGAGAATAGCCTTCATTGGACTGCTGCTGACAGGTTTAGATACTCCACCACCTACTATTTCCTTAAAAGCCTTGACTATGACCCTGCTTCTGGGGTATTTTAGGACCAGAAGTTCAAACAAAACCTTTAGAAGTGTGTTGAGATCTCAAATACCTTGCAGAAGAAGTGATTTACAACTAAACAGGAATATATTTTGGCAATATGTTAATCACCATTGAAAGCAAAGCCTAGAGGCATGAAGCTGGGATAACCCAGCTTCCAGGGAGCTGCCCACATCAAAAATCCCTATCACAAAGCAGATTTAAGGAAGCTACTGTGAGCCCTGCCAAAACCATTCACAAGCCACCTGTATGAAATAGGTAAAATAAATCCACTCAAAAAAAAAAAACAAAAAAAAAAAAAACATGGTGTTTACAAGCCAATTTGCAAAGTCAGGGTGAATACATCTGTCCTTGAACCATCCAAAGGTATATCAAGAGTTCAGCATTCAGCAGAAGACACTACAAGCCTTAGTTTCGAGAAGTTCTTGTGATACTAAAGTGCTGAGTGACAGCAGATACGTGCTTGTTCAGTAAACACTCCAGTCACATACCTAGACTCATACCAGGATCTACTCTTAAATTATGACCACTCAAGCACTACAAAAACACCTGGCAGATCTCCTGAAATACCCTATTTGTCACATGAACAAAGGAAGACAAAAGGTTAACTGACATCTAGACTAAATGGGATAGATTTGTAGAACATTATGACATTGTTTCTAGGTAAAAACTGTACAATTTAGCCTGTCACAGAGGAGAAAACAAACAAAACCCAAACCACTAAAGCTTCCCAGGCAAAATTTAGCAAGTTAAATGCAATGGCATCAAGTAGCTAAAAAATCAGGTGACCATTCATTTAGCACAAGTAAAGATGATCAGGGTAAAATTAAGCAAAGGACCAGAAACCTGACATGAAACTAATTCCCTACACATACATTTTTTTAATGAATAGGAACTGAATTACTATTTTGGAATCATAAATTGAGTCTAACTGGCTTTAATAAGCTAGTGGAAAATATACGGATAACAAAATACTCAGTTCATTACTCAGGACTTTCTGAAGAATAAACTGGTCAAAGAAAGAGTGAAAAAAATCCCAGTAACCTATAAAAACAAAACCAGAAGGTGTCACGAATGCACAAAGAAGAATATTGTGCATGTTAAATTGTGAAATTAGCTATTAAACTGTTTCTGCTACAGACTAAGTCATGATAAATGCATGTATTGCTTCTTAATAGTTTCTCTTCTTAATTATGTGTCATGAGGAAACCATTCCCGGAAGCTTAATCTAAAAAGCATATGCCAACAGTGTATTGTAAATCCAAACTCACAATCTTGTAACTAAAGTTAGCGTTAGCTGGGGAGCAAAACCTACATTAAAACCAATATGTAACCAAAGGAAAACCAGGCATAACACAAAATATGAATTGGAAGGCAAGAATGACACAAAATACTCAAGAGGTCAAGGTATACACAATGGATGTTCACTCATATGAGCAGCATGAAGGAGTGTTTACAGTGTATTTCACAGAAAGCAGGAAATTCAGACAAAACTTCTGTTCTACATTTGTGAAGAAAACCAACATAAATCAGAAAATTCTAACAATAGCTAAGGAAAGCCTTAAATGTAGGAACAGAAATAAGGCGGTTTTTAAATCAGCAGCTCCAGATAGCTTGCATCCAAGAATTTTAAGAGCTGGCAAAGGAGTGCTGTGTGCTGTTAATGTGGATTTTCCATAAGCTTTGAGAAATCTGGGGAAGCTCAGGAAAAAAAATCTCCAAGAAAGCTGAGGTGGTGCCAATACTAGGAAAGTAAGAAAGAAAGGAACAAATTCAGGAACCTATTGTCAACCTTGCACTAATCTGAGGGGAAAAAACCCAACCACCTGACTTTTAGATATAGGAACAAGAAATAAATGAGGAAATTCTGCTTAAATTACATAGTTTAAATGTATGCAAAAGATATTTTCAGATTGACTTTTTTTCTCATGCAATTACAGCATACATTTGATAGACAATAGGAACAGTGTTGCTATAATGCATCTGCACATTAACTTGTTCAGTAGGACACAAACTGACACTGTTGCGCACGTAGAGTTCGTAGTCAATAAATTGAAACTAAGATTACAGGTCTGTGTCATCAGTGAGGACTCAGACCTATTTCTAATTGAATTCCACAGGAATTAGTTCTTGGAAGCAAGCTACTCAGTATTTTAACCGGAAACAAAGTTTACTAAGAACTTTCACAAAAGCTCTAAGTAAATAATGTAGCAAGACAGCAGATTGGGAACCATCTGGATTACTGGAAAATTAAGTGCTCCAGCATGACCAGTGTGATGTCACGTATTTAAGAGTGATGAATATAAAACAATTATGGATGGAAAACTTCCTCAGGAAGTAGTTGGAATAGCTGATAACAGAGTAAAAACAGGTTCTTTATGCATAAGAGAGTTCAAAATTGTTAATATAATTGTTAAATGGCTCAGAAAACAAACCACCAGAACCAAATGCTGCTCTTATCGCAGGGAGGAAGAAGCCGGAGAAACAGGACTACCATCAGTACAGATGTCTGAAATACTGATCTCCATTGGCAAAACACATGGCTACATTTCAGGAAGCAGCAACAGGATGACAACTTCTGTATCCATGTTTATTGGAACTACTTTATCAGAACATAGCATCTAGTCCAAAGAAGTTATTAGTAAACCGGGTATTTCGAAGAGTAAGTACAAATGAGCCAAGAGCAAATCAAGCCTAAAATTGAGCATAAAATTGCATTATTGGCTTTAAAAAGTTAACTGCATCACATGAGGCTTAGGGACCATATGAAGACTTACAATGCATTTTGTAGGGAAAAATAAAATACTAAGTGCAGCATGATAGCTCAAATTAAGTTCCTATTACAACACCAAGCAGGTTTTTCTGAATAACTGTAGTAATTACTAAGCCTCCAAAGGTAGCAGTAGTTTTGGTAACATTACACATGCCCATCGTTAGTGGACAAAACCCCAAACTGGAATTAAAACATTATTTTTGAAAGATAATCATAGTGACACTACCATAGACCATCATTTCATAACATGTAACATCTGTCTCTCCTGTCCAAATAGTGATGTAACTAGGAACAGGCATGCTCTTAGCAGAACACTGGTTTTGGGTCTGACAGTTATCAGTGTCCAGGCCAAATCAATTACTGTCCTTATTAAAAATTATCTCTTCAATGCCTAATCTGAATAAATAAAGCTACTTCAATAAATAGGGGCGATGGCTTCAAACTGAAAGGGTAGGTTTGGGTATTTGGAAGAAGCTCTTCCCTGTGAGGGTGCTGAGGCCCTGGCACAGGTTGCCCAGAGAAGCTGTGTCTGCCCCATCCCTGGCAGTGTTCAAGGCCAGGTTGGATGGGGCTCTCAGCATCCTGGTCCAGTGGAAGGTGTCCCTGCCATTGCAGGGGTTGTAACTGGATGAGCTTTAGGGTTCTTTTCAACCCAAACCATTCTGTGATTTAAGGTCTTAAACTTAAGCACGAAACCAGCACTTCAAGTTTTTATACCCTCGCCTCCACTTTCAGTAAAAATGACTGAAAGAAAACAAAAACACGTAAGAAAATAAAAGCTTAGATGGGAACGGGCTCGCTACCACTGGAAGCACAAAGACCGGCTGTATCAGATCCCGGTACTTCTCTCAGCAGAAAGCCCAAACCTGCTGGCAGAAGAAACCAGCCGCTCAGGATGCTGCGGGGAGCGGAGCGGGACGGCGCTAGGACGCAGGGAGTGCGGCCCGAGCCCGGTGTGGGTGGCGGTGCAGGCTCGCAGCCCCCCCTGCTAGCTCGGCACAATCCGCGGCGGGCCCCGGAGCGGAGCTCTGCCTCTCTCCGCCGCTCCCGGCCCCCTGCCCTCTCACTGCCAACACCCCAACCAGCACCCCCAAAACCACTACAGCCCGACACGACACCCCGAACTGTCCCAGCATGCCTGCCCCACCGCTTCCGGGCCGCGGCTGGGCGGGTGAAAGGTCCCGCAGCTCCCGGATGGAGGCGGTGCCGCTCTCTATATAACCGCCCCGCGTCAGCCTCGGCCTCCTCTTTCCGCGCCGCAGCTTCCTGGCTCACCGCTGTTCGCTGGGCCCGCGCCTCCCCTCGCCCGCCCGGGAATAAGTCGGTCAGGAAGGCCGTGCTGCCGCTATGGTGAGGTGCTAGGGGTGAGGGCTAGAAGGGCCGCCGTCTCTCGCAGCCAACAGGCCCGGGCCGCCGCGTGTACTCCCCGCCGCTGCCGGCACTCGGCCGCGCCCGAGCCCCGGCGCCTGTGCAGGGCTGTGGGGCCGGGAGGGAATCCTCCATTGCTGAGGCGGCTCACAGAGCCTCTGGCGGGCATGGGGGAGGGTTGTGCCAGGGTGGTGGGAGCGCAGCCGGCCGTGAGCTTCTCCTCCTCGCAAGGCTCCCGTCCGGGAGCGGGGCCGCATGCGTTCGCCCTAAAACCGCGTTGTGTTAGGGTAAGGTGAGTCAGTACTGCGGGCAGTACCTCGTCAGTGTGAGAAGCAGCGTGGTGCATCCACAGCTTTACAAGACGTTTTCTGCGTATTTTCACTTACTTTTTCTTCTATTCCCCTGGCCTACGTTAACAGCCAGTTACTTGCAAAGGCTTTATTGTATAAGCTCCTCAAATCAGTTGCCTGAGTGGTCAGAATTACTCCTTCTGGCCAGATCCAGTTGTTGCTGTTCTGTTGATGTCATTGCTACTTAATTCGTGGCGAGGTGAAGGTGTAAGATATGTGAAATCTGAAATGTATGTTACTAATCTGTGGCTGGGCAGCCGGCTGTATAAAGGCAAACCAGGGAGGGGTGTTCTTGCTGTTCCCACTGTGAGATGCAGTTAGACACTAAAACCACTGATTTTCCTCAGAGCAGTTAGGACTTGGCTCTTCCTTTCTCTTCCCACTACTTCTTCTGTGCTGCCGTGCTCCTCGGATATGTCGTCTAGTTAGTAAAGTAAAACAGTCCCGGAGCTGACATTGTTCTTTGCAGTCTGAAAGTCTGTTTTTAAGAGGCTGCAGATAGCGTTGTTTGGCATTGACTGTAGTATCTGATGTTTGCAACTTCAATGTTTCAGGCGTTTAAAGATACTGGCAAAGCACCTGTGGAACAAGAGGTAGCGATTCATCGCATTAGGATTACTTTGACAAGTCGCAATGTAAAATCACTTGAGAAGGGTGAGTGATAGTTTTGTTGTTTAATTGGGGTAGCTTGTTAAGCAATGAGAGATAGAGTGGTTTGGGTTGGAAAGGGCTGTAAGATCATCTAGTTCTAACCCCTCTGCCAAGGGCAGAGTATGATATGATGTATTACAGAACAGAATGTATTTACACCAGCTGTCTTTAGAGATGTTAGTATTTGCCTGCTTGTAGGTGACTTGGCTCGCAAAGTCAACCCAGAGTGCTTCGTACACTGATGAGGAGATTCTCATTTAATTTTCAACAAAAGCTTGTGTTTTGAGGTTTTCATAACGCTGAAAACTAAATGTCACAGTGACTAATATAACAGAGCGCAGCTTCTTCCTTTTATTTCTTGTGGAGGTTTCAGTTGTCACTGTTTGAATTTATTAGAACTGAAAGGCACCAGTTTGTTGACTGGCATTTTGTCACTCTTGTTGAGAAGAGTTTAGTTTAGGAGTTCAATATTCTTTAAGAAATTATTTAATCCTGTTTACGAACTGGCTTTGCCAGTGGTTTAATCATGTAATGTAAGTGTTGTACAATGACTGTTTGGTGCAGGATCTTCAGGCTGATAATAGCTTAAATACAGCTTAAACTTGTGGGTAGTGGCTTTTGCCTACTGTTGTAATGTGAGTATGCTTTACCCTGGCGTAACTCTTCCACTTGTATGTGGTTGGCTATGAGGATGACCCTTCAAATGAATGCCAGTGATCACTTCATACGCTATTCTGAGCCAACATCTTCTTTAGAATCTTCACTTAAAAAAAAGAGGGGGAAAAATACACACCTGAGCTATTTTGTATTTTTTTTTCCCAGTCTGTGCTGACTTGATCAGAGGTGCTAAAGAAAAGAACCTGAAGGTGAAAGGACCTGTTCGCATGCCTACCAAGGTACTTGACATTGTTTTCCTGTCTTTTAAAAGTTTGGGGGTTTTCTGCAAGTATGCACGTACAACATCTAAAATTTGAGAGTGACCCCATGTAAACAGGTAATGACTTCACAAATTACTTTGACACTTGGGGCAACTGCTTAGTGCAAAACATGTTGAGCATGGAAGGGGCTTTTCTATTCTTCAGTTTATTTTAATCAAGATTGGGGGTGGTGGATTTTTTTTAGTGAAATTGAATATAGGGAAGGAATGTTAACATGAGTAGAACATAAGTAGCTTTACAGTGACATTGATGTCAAATAGCATTATTAGGTGGATTGATTTGATTGTAGATTAGTCTTCTGTATGCATCAACTCAGCACACTGTACTTATGATTCTTCCTCAGACTCTGCGAATCACTACCAGGAAGACACCTTGTGGTGAAGGTTCCAAGACCTGGGATCGTTTCCAGATGCGTATCCATAAGCGGCTCATTGACTTACACAGCCCTTCTGAAATTGTGAAGCAGATCACTTCCATCAGCATCGAGCCAGGTGTAGAAGTTGAAGTTACTATCGCTGATGCCTAGATGATGGTCATCGCTGAATAAAATTGATTTACAAATTTTCATCACTGTTTGTTTTCATGTGCGTGCCGAGAGTCTTGGGTATCCCCATGGTGATTTTAATGAAGAACAACAGATCATAATATGCTGTGTGAGAGGATTATCAACATCAGGAAGATGAAACTTGGACATAATTTTGTCTAAGCAGAGAAAAAACCTGTGTGTCCCTACAGACCAGTTCTGTCAGTATAACTATGACCTGCCTGACAAATGCTTCTATGCTTAGTTTTAAGCTTATTCGTATTTTTATGGGGTGCTCTGAAAAGCTTGGGAAGAACCTGACTTTGTGACACCAGGCAGGTTAAGAAGGGGTTAAGCCGGCAAACAAGTAACAGGCTATAAGTGTTGGTAGCTGAGGCTGGCTGACTTTTCTGTGTAAGCTATTGACTTTCACTCAGCTAGTCTTCCCTCTGCTTAACCCAGTGGTCTTCTGACTGAAAGCACTTGGAGGGATCTGAGGAGGGGTGTCTGGTTTTAATACCCTTTCTGTCTTTGGTCTTTCCTGTTGATCAAAACCTGTTGCTGTGAAATAGGGTTTTATTGGCTTATAGTTGGCTGTGGTTACAACATACACAGTGTTCCTTAAACATAGCTAATGACCTGAAGTCCCATCTATGCTCTTTGAGCAGCTGTGGGTCTTTCAAAACCAAGTTTTCTTCAGTGTTTTGAATATCTTTTCATCTGCCTCCATATTGCTCGTAGAGACATCCAACTTTACCTATGTGTCTGGGTCTTGTGCTATGCAGAAATAAAACTCCCTACTCCCAGAATAGATAGGCTCGTACATGAAGATGGCACTCTACTGGCGCAGCAGGCCATTTGCAGGTTGAGGTGATGAGGCCCTTCCCACCACTGTAGTAATAAGCCCTTTGATTGACCTGCCCCAGTTCTGCCTTCGTATAACCTGAGCGTTTTGCAATTTGTTTTGTGCTTAAGCTCACGGCAATACCGGGTGGTGTTGAACTGGTTCCGTAACGCCAGTAATAACTTTATATAACTATTCTGATGGAAACATTTATGCACCAGTGTCTTGCCCTGCGGCACGCGCTCAGTCAGGTGAGACGCTGCTGCTAAGATGCCGCTGCTGACGCTGCCTGACTTCGTTCAAGCCCCTTTGTTTTCTGGTTCTGTCTTTTCACCGGCGCACCCTCACGCAAACGTACACCCCAGCCCTGTGCCGGCAGCACACCCTGCAGGGCCCGGGCCCGTACACCTCTCCCGTTACCCCCCCGCACACACCGGTGCCGGCGGCCCAGCGGCTGCCTTGCGCTGTGCGGCGGCGCCCCCTGCCGGGCGTTTTGGGGAAGCCGCGTTTTGTGCCTGCCTGGACGTGTCCGTCACCGTAACTCCACCCCGCCCCCTCGCGTTCGGCCAATCAGCGCCCGCCTTCAGCCGCTCAAGTGCTCCCGCCGCCGGCGCTCGCCGCTTCCCGCGCTCGGCAAGGTAGTGGCTGCGGCTCCGGGCGTTCGGCGCTGAGCCCACGCCGGGTACCGCTTCCATTGCGCCGGTGAGGCGGCTCCCGCGGGGGTGCCCGGTCCGGCCCGGTCCGGTCCGGTCCGGTCCGGTCCCCTTCGTTTGTGCCTTTCCCGTGTGTGAACGGCTCCCGGTCTGAGCCTGTGTGGCTCATTGAGGCTCACAGTCCCTGACTCTTTGGTGGTGTTGAGCCTTTCAGGGGTGAGGGTTACGGGCTGTGGCGCAGCGCTTGCCGGTGGGTGAGAGTGATGCCCACCCGAGGCTGTCTGCATGCTTTCGCTTGTTCTGTAAGAAAATGATGTTTGTTTTGGTCTGCCTTTTTGTCAAGTTCCTTTGCACAGAAAATGGACGATGAAGAGAAAAGCTTTATTTCTGCAGAAGCACCTGATACAACAGCATCAGTTTCTTTCCTCAGTGTATCGAGTAATCCTTCACCTATGGAGTCAACTGTATTGCCTAATACAGAGGAACAGCAGGTTGTAGTAGGTCTTCTGGTTATGGGGTTTTTAAGCTCTAATTAAGGCAAATGCTTCTTTGGTGATAACTGCTGTATTTGCCTGTCCCCAGATTGTGTTTGGTTCTTCTGCTTGCTTCTCATTGCTGCAAATAGATCATAGCCATTAGCCAATGCTGATGGTCAGTGCTACCGTAATGTGTCGTAGCAATGTCTAAGCTTCTGAGAAGGAAGTAAAGGACTTCAGTAACTGCACTTTGAATGTAACGTGACTGTACCATTCCTTTTAGTAAGCTAAACAAGCATACAGATTCTTGTTGGAAGCTTGCTAGGTGATTGGAAATAAAGCTCTGTAATGCTGTGCTGCAGTGCACTTCTGCAGATTGTATTGCCATCCCTGCCTTTATAGATTTGCAGGTTTCCTCGTTGGCTGATTCCCCTCAGGTGACTTAGTTTTCTATTACTAGTAGAGTGCTGCCTGTGGGATGGATGGGGAGAACTTTGGTTGAGTTATCTGCTGAGTGAACAAGTTGCCAAAGTAGGGACTTCGAAGCTGTATGAGAAAAGAAGGAACGCTGGGATCCCTCTAAAAATCTCTCAGCTATTATTGCTTTACCTGGATGGGAAGACCTCTGTATAATGGTGTAGCATGGAAAAACCCACCTTGGCAACTGAGAGCTGTTTCACGGTTGTTACTGTGAGGAAGATGAAGGGCTTGTCCCTAGGTAGCAGTAATTAAGCTGTCTCTGGAGACTAAGAATATGCCAATCTATTAACATGCTCCATACACAGGGAAAGTGAAATACTATAGAACAGCTCTTAGAAAATCCAGTCTGGATTCAATACAGAGTAACACCAGAAGGTGGAAGCAGTGCAATTTATGTCACTGTTGGTGTGCTCTTTTAAAAACAAGATACTGGCTTTGTCCTAAAGGAACACTGACTAAAAGGGAGGGGAAGGGGGGGTGGGGGGTGGAGGGGTGTGGTGGTAAGAAAAAGCTACTTAAGGGCATTAGGAATAAAGAAGTAAATGAAAGCTTAGGGTCTGAACTTCACAAGGAAGGAAGAGGTGAGGCAGTGAGATAAAAAAGGAAATAGTGCATTTGAAATGTATGCTGACATGACTTGGGGGGTGTTCTATTGAGAAAGTGGCCATTATGACTGTGGATTGTTTTGTGTGTGTGTTGGTTTTGATTTTATTTTTTTTTTAATGAATAGGCGTATCAGCCTTTGAAAGTCTTCTTGAGGGTGAGGCCCTTTTCTGTAGCAGAGCTTGCAAATCATGAACCTCAGGTTAGTTGTAGAATTAAGAAATGAGCTTTTCTTTTTCCCCAAAGAGCACCTGGTGTTGTAAGCTGGGACTTTCTTTTATAACAGTAGTGTACTGCTTCCAAATAGAATTAGTGGACACCTGGGTTAATGTAATGATTTTGTCACATGATACACATATGCGTGCCTGTAGCTCTGCAAAATTCCACTGGGTACTTTATTTAAATTGAAGGGACAATGCAGTTCCAGGAGTAGTTGGGGAACCTGACCCTTGAGTTTCTTTGGAGTGCTTGAACAGTCTACTGCCTCATCCTGGTGACTTGTTGCTCATCCTGTGAAGTTTTTTCTATAACACCTGCAGTTTATACTGTCAGATTCAGATGCTTCAGTGTTTTACATGCATACATGTGTACATGCAAACACACAGAACACTCCTCCTTCCTACGCACTGTCAGTGCTTCCAGTTTGGTATCATTCATCAATATGAGCTAGCTGTAAGGTAAATTTATTTACAAAATCAAATGGAGTTGTTATTCCCTTTTAGAGTGGGAAATTTCTGACTACCTGGGTGAAATTCTGTACTCTTGATACAACAGTCAGTGACTCTTGTGAGTCACCTGCTGGAGAGCAGGAAGTTGTGTTCTTTGGACGTAAACAATGTGTACCTTGTCAGAAATAGCCTAACTCCAGCCAGCTTGTTTGTGGGGTTGGCTGGGGGAGACAACAAGAGCGATGTGTTTCTATCTGGATTGCAGCTCTGCAGACCTTGACTGCTCATGAGCTTCTATCAAGCTGCTGGCATATGCTGCACGTGTTGGATTCTTCTGTAGCCCTCTAGGATTTAGTACATCTGACCTGCATTCCTGTTTCTTGCAATGTGGGATGAATGTTAAAAAGCACACAAGTTTAGACCCTGCCGTAGTGAGCAATTGATTGGTCTAAATTCAGTACCCAGCTTCTTAGAGCCTCTATATCAGTTGATAATCAGACTTGTTAATTGAGACTCTACGAGCAGTACCTCCCATGTACATGCCACACATGGATGATTAGTTTTTCCGGCTCTGGCCAGCCTGTAAACACAAATGTTAGATTTAGTTACAATCAGTCCTTGCAGCTGATGCTTCAAGACACTATTCTGCTAACTGGGTAGTTCAGTTTGTATTTTCAGTACCTTGTCTGGTGTAAAATACTTTTTTCTGTGATACAGCATTCTGCATTTGTCAAGTGAGTGGTAGGTAATTGCACCTCACCTACACTTGAAACCGATTGTTTCCTTTATTATTGATAACACCATCTATCAATCAAAGGATAATGCTTCAAACTTAATTTTATTTATGCTGATTCACACTGAAAATAATCGAAGTGGAAAGTCAGTAGATTTTTATATTGCTTTGTTTTCACAGCTAGGATTGTGCAAGCCACACAATGTAAATCACAAAATGTGTACCTTACAGAAAACTCCAGACAATTGCCTTAACTTTGTATACACTGTCTTTCATGTGAAGTGGGTATCTCTATAGTTGTTGCATGCTTCAAGAGAGATTATGTGTAAATTTTGCAATTCTATGTAGCTCTGGTAAATAGATGAAAACACTAGGCTTTTTGGGTTGGTTTATTTGTTCTTGTTGGGTTGGTTTTTCAGATTTCTGTCTTCCTAAATAATTTTGTGTGGTGTTTTGGTTTACCTTGTCTTGTCTTTTAAGTGTTGTGTAACTATTGAAGATCACCAGACAGTAATTCTTAATGCACCCAAAGAGTCTTCTGCAGTGAAAAACAGTGAAAAAGGAATTGGTCGTTCTGTGCACAAGTTCACGTTTTCTCAGGTAGACAAACTTTATTCCAATTTTCAGTTATATTTTTTCACAATGATAATAACTGATTTTTCATAATGAGAACTGATTTTTGTACTGTACCATGCAATGTGACTTTTCTCCTTGGAATTACATGTGGTGGTATTTTCCTTAACCACACCTTCTCCCTCCCCAACTGCTTATTACTTACTGTTAAGTTGTCAAGAAAGCTATATTATAATGGAGATGCCTGTTAGATGAGACAAGGAAGGTTCTTCGGTAGCTCTGTTGTTCTCTTTGATTAGATGCTACAGGTGCTTCTTGTAGGCACAAGCTCAGTGTGGTTCTGCTATTCCTCAAGATGGCCTTATCTGGGAGTGTTACAGGAAATCACACGTTTAACACTAATGTTTAGGAATTTATTTTTGAGAGAATAGCAGCCTAACTGCTGGAACGTCCTACGCTGGAAGTAAATTTCTTAACTCTGTACCTACTGCAGGAAACTCTGTTCTTGGAGTATCGAAATACAGCTCCAGGCCATTGAGTCATTCAGACCACTGTAACGCTGATTGTCTTATCAGTGGTGGGTGACTGGTGCAGAGTGAGGAGGGGAGCCGTGCATCACCAGGCAAGCTCTTGAAAGTACCCACTAAACAGTATGTGCTCAGTATCACTGAGCAATTTGTTTTAGGAGTAGGAAAATACACAAAAATAAGGCCAAGCCAGAATTAAACAGGCACCCTATGAAAACCCAACAGAAGATGTTGAATCAATCAGGGTTCAGGCAAGATAGGAAATGAAGCTGATATTGCCTCCCCAGCTTGCTCTGAAAATGTAGTCACAATTAATCAATGCTTAATATTTTGATTTATTAAACTACTTTGTGCCATTTATCACTTTGTTATCTTTTCTGGGTTTTTTTTGGTTTTTTCCCCTTCTCCAAGGTCTTTGGACCAGAAACAACTCAGAGTGAATTTTTCGAAGGCTCAATGAAAGAGATAGTGAGAGCATATGTTAATGGAGTGAATGGACTAGTGTTTACTTATGGGGTTACAAACGCAGGCAAGACATTCACTATCCAAGGTATAACATATTTACCAAAAAGCATGTATGACAACCAAGTGAAAATCCAATGGGAAGTTTAGATGAACATCTACATTTTATCTTGTGTTATTTTTAAGGGACTTCAAAGGATTTTGGTATTTTACCTCGCTCACTTGATGTGGTTTTTAACCACATCAGGGGGAGACATTATCTGAAGATGAACTTCAAGCCATATTTGAGTAGTGATGTTAAGAAACTAGAAGATGCACAAGTTAAGCAAGAAGAAGCCATGAAAATGGCTGTTCTTGCATCACTGAAAGAGGTCAGTGATCAAATACTTCCTTGTTAATGGAGTTTCTTAAAAGCTTCCTGTCTAACAGATTATCTCTAAAAATCTCTGTCTCCCTATTGATTCTTTGGGTAACTAAAGAATCTATCTCTAACTCTACTGTATGGATACTTGGTGAACCTTGGAATAAGGCAGCTGGCTGGTTTTGGAGCTCAGGGTAAACTGGAAGAACTTTCTGCAGCAGGCAGCACACAGTTGAAACAAAAAAACATTGCAAAGCCAAAGCCTGGATTTCTATAGAGGAGCAGTTCTGACACTGTGGTGACACTTGCCTTTGAAAAGTCTGAGAGCTAACCAATCTAAAACCCACTTAAGCTAATCTTCTTTTGGGTCAGGTTCCCAGGGTGGATCCCACAGCAGTCATTCAAATTCCAGTACTATTTTAGGAGGGATGATGGCAGAATCTTAGCAGGATTAGTGAAGAAGGCAGAAGTGTCCAGTTTGGTTGAAGACAGCCTTAAGGCAGATTAAAAAGTTTGTGAACATGTGATTTATGTAACTTCATAAAGGAACATTTCTGATAGAACAAGTGAAGTAAGATTGCACAAAACAAATTTCCCAGAAGGAATACAGCCTGCTTTAGAAGAGTGTATGTACCATTAACTCTGGTCTCTGAAGATTGTGAGTACAATAGAGGAGTCTGCTGTTCCAGCCTACTGTTCTCATTATCTAGTCATTTGTTTCCATTGCAAGAAATAAGTCTCACTAGAAAATAGGCAGCTTTATGTGTGTGACTGTTCAATATGTCTAAGCCCAGTTGCAAGTTGTCACAAGTTGTTTTTCAGAACATTTTAATTTGAAATGTGGTTCTGTGTATTTAATCCCAAAAGCAGTAGGCTCAGCTGATTTTCATTTAAAGCAACTCTGAATGAGTTCTGGAAAGTATAGAAGTAGTGATTGACTAGGTTTTCTTTTTTGTGGTCTTTAATATCAATGCCATTGAGGTACTCCAGTTACCCCTGAAACAATCCTTCTATGAATAAAATTCCTATGTAAAGTTTGACTCTAACCCTATTGCTTGATATAAACTCTGCAAACTGAACTTTGTTCAGTCTGAGTCTGGTTAACTTCTGAGGAAAGATCTCCGTAAAAAAAATCTCAAAGATGCTAAAGATTACGTAGCTGAGAGTTTCTGAAGAGCTCACTTGCACTGTGTGTCTATGTGCATGTGCGGGGGTGAGGGTCTTTAATATAAATTGAGATGGTCAGAAGGGTAGTAGGTAAATATTAAAAATAATTTTATGGAACTTATAAGGTTGCAAGAAGAAGAAGCAGGACTTTGAGGTCTAGAAAGGGAGGTCAAATATCTCATTTTGATGATAACTCGATATTTTACAAATATTTCTGTTAAATCACAGTCTGACTTCACTAATAGTTTAGTTAATGAATGTTGCAGTAAGTGCTCTAGATGCTAATGCACTACAGTGAAAAGCAGGACCACCATCAGGAAGGAAAGGTAAAAATACATCTAGAAAATAATACATGACAATACCTGACCTTATGTATTACAATGCTTCCACAGTGATAGCTCAGCTATCCCTATGCTGCTTGATAGTTTAGGAATGAATAGTATCACTGTTCAGATGCTCACTGAAGCCTGTAATCTGAGAGCAGATATGGTTTGGTGCACTTGGTTTTGGTTTACATGGACTTCTGTAGGCCCTTTTCCCAGGCTCAGTTTACATATCATGCAGAAAGAACTTGCTATTCCTTTCATTCTCTCAGTTTAAACTGTTCTGAGTTGCTGCAATACCCTTGTATTTAATGTTCTACTGTTTGTTCTCTCTACACTACTGATGCGAAAACTCTTGCTCGTCGTGATTCACAGTCTCTCTTTCCTTCCCTTTACTTGTTCTATTCATGGGATTAAATACTGTTTTTTCTTGGATTAAATGCTGCTTTACTTGAATTCCTATTCCCACCTGTCCTTGTATTTGGTATTAAATGTCAGCTTCTGTCACTGGCAAACAATGTCAGTTCCTGTTCCCACTTGTTTTCAGGCAATCATCTTCATGCTCTTTTCTGCAGTTGGTCTTTTGATTTGAAGAACAGTATAGCAGCATAGCTAATTCAGTTTTGTTGAAACACCTTTACAAAAATTTATCACATGCACAAGTACTTGGGCACTGGGTGTTTTACGTTCTGGTTTTGACATGCATAGATATGCCATGTATGTCAGTCCCATACCCTGCTTTAGAACTCGGCTTTGTACTTCACAAACAGAATTAGTAGAATCCATGTTTGTGGTTATACTTGTAACTACTCAAGAAACATGGCCACTTATAAATGACAATGAAATTATGTACTCTTTATCTTTAAAGTGAAAGACATAAAAGTACAGCTTCATAATTTTCTAAAAAATTCCATTTTGGATACACCAAGTGAGTAATACAGGCAGCAGTAGTCAGTCCATTATGAACTTAACACTGCATTAAAATAGCTAGAACATTGAGGTTTACTTCTTTGAATCTATTCCCCTCCTCTACTGTAGCTAGGATGATGCTGTATCAAGACTGGGGTTTGGGAAATTGGGGTGAATGTCCTGATGAAAATTTGCATTGGTTTATAAAAATGGGGAGGGAGGTAGTGTGTGGATATGTTGGAATATCTAAATAGTGAGAGTTGCTTTGTTACACCCGTTTTCCTATGGGTAATGTGAAGCCTGTGCTTTGACAAGCCTTGGCAGGTTTTTAAGTAATTTTGTTGACGTAAAGAAATCCAGCAAATGTGTGTACTTAAAGAGACTGTGCTGTTTTCTATACAGGATTTTTAGTGGCCTTTTCAGTAATTCAGTATTAATTAAACCAACTTAGGCTGTTACTTTATCAGATCTTTAAGGTCTTTATGAAGTTTTTTCACTTTTTCTGAGGTTTTAAAGTAAGCTTGACTCATACTCTCACAGACCTGGCACGAGCCTGTGATTTGCAAAAGTGATTTGTAACAAGCAGGCAAATTAAGAATCGCTGCTGCTTTATTCTGTCTGTTGCTCACCACCCTGCCATCTGCCCCTGAGAGAAATTTACTTCTTCAGTTCTCCTGGTTGGCTGAAGTACTGCTCAGATTTGCCCAATAGTTCATAAAGGCATTCTGGGCTGTTGCAGTCTGATAGAGGATCTTGTTTCTCCCAGAACTGTGAAGTAAGCCTCCTATGTTAGTAGCAGTTGGCCTCCAAAACAGGTTGCTGGGATATCGGAGACTGATTGTTCTTGTGAAGGAAAGAGCGTTTATTGATTTAGTTCAATATTATTAAAAACACTTCATCTACAGTCAGAGTAAGGGTGGCTTAACACTTCATACTGTTTTGATATTTAAATACTGGAATTGCTGTCATTTTTAACTTCTGCTGTTCTCAGTCTGTTCATATGGATGTAATGGTCTTATTTTCTCAAGGAGACAGAAGGCAGCTCAAATACTATGACAAATGCGTGTGATGTGGAGTCGAATTGTTCCAACTGTACCTCAAAAAGCCTTCCTTCTGATTCACTAGGTAAACTACAGTGAAAAATTTTGAGGTGAAGGGGACTATGAAAATTGAGGAATATACACGAGTAACTGTTGATGGATTAAAAAAAATCTCTGTATGCATATATTTACTTT